>LIEC01007127.1:0-21248 GCA_001925005.1 Drosera capensis
CCCCCCGACTAGATAACCTTACTGGCATTGCAAGAATAAGATCGGCAACCACCATCAAAGGAATCCCTGATAAGACCAGCTCGCCAATACCCCGTCGTGTCGTCAATCAAGAAGTCCACTGTGTTTTAATTCCATTTGATACATGTAATGTCTAGCACGGAATATTAGTCATTTGTTTCCGTGTTTTAATTCCATTTGATACGTATAATTATGTTATGCCTTGATACACTGTGTTTGAAGGCATGATGACTCCCCTTACCTTCAATAATATACTGTCGTTGATTTAGTGTTTTAACCTTACATACTTCAGATAACATATTAATCAGTTTGTTACAGTGCATTACGTTGATATGTAAGAAAGACTGTAAAAGCCCCTAAATCAAAAGAATTTCACAATGTGTAATAAAAATTATAGAAATTTTGCACGCATAAATCACCATTCCAATTTAAATCGTTTTCTGTATAATGGGACCGAAATGATAGTAGATTTTGTTGGGTTGATTAAGGGTTGTTGTGGACTTGCTAGCATATTGGGCCACCATGGATTATTCATCGGATCACGCCCACCCTGAGACTAAAGAGAATGGCCAAGCCAGTTGGGATTACATTGCAGAGTTAGCTGAACCAACCAGCAGACACGAGTTTAAGATGACTGTCACACCTACCGGAACTAACTCGATCCGAGCTGAAGTTCTGGCTCAGTAAAAGCGATGTTCTTGTTAACACGAGCAACTTCATGGCAACAACAAAAGTTCGCGATGGTCAAGTAATATTGTGAAACTACGTTGTTTTGAGGATATATGATGAGTTGAACATATATGTGTAAGTTATCTGCTTAAGTTTTGGTAAATTATCCGTTTAAGTTTTGGATTAATAATATATCTATATATTCTGTTCAGATTCAATTCAAATGTTGTACTTTTCATCTTGGACTCCTGTATTGCGTAAGAGTTCATAACAAACAGCAACATCAACTCAATTCTCTTTAGCAAAGAAAGTGGGGTTCCGATTCAATTCAAATGTTGTACTTTTCATCTTGGACTCCTGTATTGCGTAAGAGTTCACAACAAACAGCAACATCAACTCAATTCTCTTTAGCAGAAAAAGTGGTTCCGGATTTCGCTACAGTGTTGAACCATTGGTCAGGTTTTCCGAAACTGAGCAATGTATGATGTATCTACCATTTCCTCCAGGTGAGCCACTAGTCAGATCAATTTGTGCTTCGTTCTACCCTTCCATGTCAAAACTTTCTCTGTTCTAGATTTAACGTTTTCAACAGCCACCTTCACTTTCCAGCAAAGAGCAAAAAAGGAGGAGCAATGAAAAATAGCTCAAGATCAAGGAATTACAGAACAGAGAAAATTCATTAATTGGTGGACACAAGCAAAAAACACACAAGAAATGACAGTTTTACAAGATCTAATACAACCATCCCAGGATAAGATAAGACAATCCCTTAAATACTTATTTTTGAGTTCTGTTTTTCTAGTACTTGTTCTATGATCATATTAGATAACACAACATTGTCGTTCGATCGAAGTTGGAATGATTCCATCACCTTGTAGGACCGTCCAGCGTTCATCGACGATGATAACTAATTGGCCATAGGAACGCTGTGGAGCACGACGGTCTCGACGGTGAGTCCAGGCCCGAACCCGAAAAGTACGCCCCACTCGATCCCCTCGCCGGTGGTGGCGTACCCTTCCTTGCTGGACGACTTCCTCATCTCATCAAGAATAAACATAACACAAGCGCTGGACATGTTGCCATAGTCCGAAAGTACCCGTCTGGTGGATTTCAGTTTCTCGGGTTTCAGCTTCAACTTCTCCTCGACCTGGTCCAGGATTGCAGGCCCACCTGGGTGCGCGATCCAGAACAAGGAGTTCCAGTCCGAGATCCCAAGAGGCCCGAACGCCTCTTGGAGACTCTTCTCAATGTTCTTGGAAATGATCCCGGGCACGTCCTTCATGAGGTGAAACGTCAGTCCCACCTCTCTGAGGTGCCCGTCGATGGCCCCGTCACTGTCCGGGAGGATAGTGGCGGTGGTTTTGACGAGCTGGAATAGTGGCTTTTCCACCCCCAGGATAGGATCAGACCCAACGATGACGGCTGCAGCGCCGTCACCGAATAGGGCCTGACCGACGAGGCTGTCGAGGTGAACGTCAGTGGGGCCACGGAACGTGACGGCAGTGATCTCGGAGCAGACGACGAGGACGCGGGCGCCCTTGTTGTTCTCGGCGAGGTCCTTGGCGAGGCGAAGGACGGTGCCGCCTGCATAGCAGCCCTGTTGGTACATCATGTAACGCTTAACGGAGGGGCGCAGGCCTAGGAGCTTGGTGAGCTGGTAGTCGGCGCCTGGCATGTCGACGCCGCTGGTTGTGCAGAAGACGAGGTGGGTGATCTTGGACTTGGGCTGGCCCCATTCCTTGATGGCTCTCGTGGCTGCCTCTTTGCCGAGCTTAGGGACCTCGACGACCACCATGTCCTGTCTCGCGTCCAGGGATGGCGCCATGTACTCGCACATGCTCGGGTTCTCTTTCAGGATTTCCTCTGTCAAGTACATGTATCGCGACTTGATCTGCGACTTGTCGCCTGTAATTTATCATCATGATTATGATAATATGTTGTATAGCAAGTCAAAGACGTGCATCATGCAGAAAAGGTAAACACTATCATCTGTCAAGGAACTGTTAGGTATATCATCCTGAACCATGTCATCGTTTGGGAGCACTTCTGAAAAATTACTTATAAATGCAAGTGCAAAACATTTCCTGATTCTGTGAAGCTTATTTCTTGTTCTAGGTGCTTATTTCACTTTCTAGTTATGATCTGAAGAGCAAAACTGACCCTATACAGATGGCAAAAGGAGCAGTAATCGCACAGACAAGGAATGCAGGTTAATTTTTAAGACACTCGATTTTGATCTATTACCAGAAACGAACAATTAACAGTCGAGGCCATCATGAAACATTTCAATCTTTCGTCATCGCTAAACAGTTATGTGACTAACAACAAACAGGTACGTAACATCATAAACCATAACAAAAGGATTCTGGAGTTTGATATCCGAGAACTTACACATGCGCTGGAACTTCTCTTTGAGCTCGGTCTTGTGCTCGCTCTTGGTGATCCTGAAGTAGTAATCCGGGTACGTACTCTGGTCGACTTTGTTCGGCGGGACGGCCGTACCAATAGCGAGGATCGTCGCAGGGCCTTCCGCCCTCGAACTGTTGAAAACTTCCTCCACAGTCACCATTCTTCTATATCAAATATCAACCAACTGAAAAACCAATCACTCTCCTTCACAGCACGCCAACACTGACTGGCACCTGCAAAATGAGAGACGAACGATGATCCCTGCAGCTGCTAGGATGTGAGTTGGTGTTTGAGTTTATGAGATCGATATTGGTTGAGGAGAGACCGTTGCTTTATATATATATATATATGAAGAGGGTATAAACAACGACAATACACGTACCACATTAATTTGGTAGGCAGCTAAGTGGAAAAAAAAATCAGTTTAGCCTTTTCTCTGTATCGACAAATCAAAAGGGAGGGGATCATCAAATCACCGCTCAATCAATTCCAAAAAAGTGAAGAGATCAAAAACTATTGAATATGGAGATATTTTGTGATAGTGAATCCGTCAATAAAAACTGATTTAAAAAATTTTTTCGGATTTACAGATTATTCGATTGATCAAAACGGAAAAGAAAATCCGGATTTTCTTTTTTAGAAAAGACAAATAAAAAGAAAAGAAATCTGCGACGACGAAGATGACGCTGGTTGGTGAGTTCGATGGATGGATGTATTAGGATCACGTGATTGACCAAACCAGATCACCAAAACATAATAGAGGCAACACGTGCAGTATGAAGCATGAGTCGTTGGTGTAGGGTTTTGTGCGTCAAGTGGTGGGTTGAGGGCCACTAGTCACTAGCTGCCTGCCTCACAGGTTTTTTACTTTCCCATCAACCCTCCACATGTTGTGGAAAGCCAACTTCTACCAGTTTCAATTTGCACTCTCCTCCTCTCTCCAAACCTTCCACTCTTCTCATCAAACCAGGTTTGCTAGCTACATTCTCCGCCACGCTTCCGGCCATATAAATTTTTGATATACATTTCATATTATATACGTATACAGACAATTTTGATATACGCATAGATTTGTCATTTATGTTGTAAGATGACAAAACTGACATATATTGTGATAAACACTTTAAGAAGAAAGTTTTTTTTTAAAGGATTTTCTTTGTTCAACCGAACAACCCACAAATCCGAAAGGCCTCAGATCGGAGGATCCTTTAAGTCAATTTTCGATGACGGATTCATCACCATAAAATAACTCGACACTCAACGAGTTTTGATCCCGACCTCTCCTCGTATTAAAAGAGTTAGATTGAGTCGTTTACCATATAGGATGGGATATCCCCCATTTAAGAAGAAAGTTTGATTCAATATGAGCCTGAAATTTATACCAAATAGGCTCTCTTTTCATAGACTTCTTTCATGAAATTCGATTCCATATTAACCAGATCTAGTACATTTTTTCCAAAATTGGGAGGTACAACAAAACAAAGTCTCTTTACGATGAAAATGTATGAACAAAATTAGTATGGAAAGTCTGTTATTGGTTGGTCACTATAAGAGCAAGTATCTGAATGGTGAGTACAAAATGTTGGCCATATTTCCCTGTTCTTGCCCTTATTATTTGTGCAATAAATAATGGAGTGAGAATTACTATTCCCAGATTATTCTGGTTTTATACATTTACCAATTATGCGTATAGTTACTTGCCAAGGACATTGTACTTACAGCCTGTGACTAGGAATGGGAGATTCATGTGCAACAACGTGTCTACATAGAGGCTCATAACTAGCTCAACCCATATACGTATTGAATTTCCAGCTTCGTTCTTCAGCCCAGTCCGCATCTTGGAAGGGATGATTCAAAATAATAAAAATCAAAATCAAAACAAAAATAATCCGTTATCCATATTTCTTGCAACAATTAATTAAACATGAAAATTTATATATATGTTAAATTTTTATAAAATTTGATTAAAAAATATTTTTAATGATAATAGGATTTACTGTAATAATTATGAGAGAATATAATAAATCTGTTTTAACAAAATTTGATTGAATTTGTATTCTTTTAGATAAAAGTTTTCTAAAATAAAAAACATTCTAAATATTTTAGAACAACCCGAATAAACAAATATTATATTTTTATGGGATAGAAAAAATAAATTATAGTAACAAGGAACACACGAAAAGCTAAGAATCTGTTTGATATCGTTATTATTTTTTTGTTTTTGTTTTTTATTTTCATTTCACTAACTGATAACACAAAATTATTTGATATTGATTTTAATTGCTTAAATTGATGAAAAAAACAGAATTATAAAAAATGATTTTCAATTTTATCTAAATATAATATTCAAAAAAATTTACAAAAGAAAAAATACATTTCAAGAAGTGATTTTAATTTTTGTAATTGATTCATATTTTTATTACTGATTTTGATTCTCACAATTTTAGACAATGATACCAAACATCCTTTAAATGATTGTTTGGTATGATTGCGTAGAATACAAAATCATGAAATCATAATCCAAAATCAAAATCATGACGTCAAATAAAAAGATTATTAGAAAAGAAGGTTTGAAATATTTTTTCAGTTTCAGTTTCTGATTTTTTATTTTGAAAAACTGAAAACTATATCAAATAGTTAGGATTTCTTAGTCAATGAAACCAAAATAAAAATCCAAAATCGAAAGCCAAATAGGGCCTAAATAAGGATTGCCTGATACAAGATCTTAAATACCAAAAACAAGGAACACACACCCACACACAATTTTTTTATTTTTTTTAAATCACATTTTCCATGTATTATGTTTTTATTTTCGATATGGTGAAACAAACAAAATTGACTCGTTGTCTCAGAGATTGTAGGCCCTCTCAATCAACCATTATAAATTGTATTCCGTCCAAGAGAACAAGAGTATGATAGTAAAGGCGGCATCTTAATTTAATACTGATACTACAGAGCTTTGCACGACAACAACATTCATGTTAGCCATATGCACCACGTCATTTGGTCTCTATATAGCAGAAAATCAACAAATCCTAAATCGATTACTACTACTTACCCTATACGTCCCAAAAACCTTATATAAGGTTTTGATACTATCAAAATATCATAAATCCGTAAAGAAATACGATTATGAGAAAGCTCACTATAAGTAACATATTTAGCACACATCAAACTACATAAATTAGGAAACAAAGCTCGTACCGAACAGAAATCTAGTTTTGTTTCGTTCGCCCAAATCTTATTATAGAGGATTTCAGAATGCCCAAATCTTTTCCTAATCATGAGTCCATTTTCATTACTTTAAACTAGGCATAAAATCAATGTCAAAAGAAAAAGGGGCAGAGCTGTTTTAACCCAAATGAATACCACAGCTACGTCCTGCATATATTACCAACCATCAAGCAAACCAAAACCATTTCCTACGTCTCGAAAGTATATAACTCCTGATATCGTCTAACAAATGCTTTTTTCCACCATATGAAGATCATACAACGCAGATGACATTGCGCAATCTTGGCAGGAAACTCATGCCAATTATGCACTGACGACCTCAAGAAAACAGAATCAGAAGACTATGGAATCGTTCAATCCGCTAAATAAGCGCCACAAGAGTGGCAACATAAAACTTATGTTCACTAGTTGCTATATGACATTCCTGCAAAGAAATACTTAAGCAAGCCATGTGGTTACGTCCACGGAAAAATGACTAGTTGGAATGAGCAGAAAGGAATGCACAGCATCCATTTCAGGAAATGGCTCGCTACAACTGACAGAAAGGAGAAAAAAAGGCGCACTTCCAGGCGAAAACCAAACAAACAAAATACTCTGCAAGCCGGAGAACGAGATCATAGTTCAAGATGCTCCATTTCATGAAAAAACATACCCAAAAGGCCGAAGAACACATTTTTGAAGGAATATTTAAGCTCTATGACTAAGGATGCAGCAAGAATCTTTCGATTCGAGGTTTATACTTAATACACATGACTCCCATCGAGGGAGTGGGAGTTGAATGCAAGACAACTATAAGTTCCTCGGTTGACATATAGGTAAAGGACCATGCAAAAAGATACTCACATTAGGTCCCCTTGCCTTTAGATTTATTAGAGACACAGATGCTAAAGGTGAACCATAAAGGTACAAAATACTTGATGAAACTACAGCGGCTTCATTGCGACCTCAAAGAGTTGAGCTCGGGCCACCCCGCTATCCATCGGGGAGGAGATAGATAGCGTTACAGAAAAAGTAGAACTAGTTTTGCCCACTACAGAAAGATGGTGGTGGCCAAAATGTGGGACGGAAATGGGTACTACGTGATTTGTACAAACACGGAGCTTTTTTACAAAAAAAACATATGTATGCTGACCATTTTCCAGTTTCCCAGTTTGGCGAAAACTTACATTAAAATGAGCAGCCAAACTCTTAGAGCGACCTTCAACTGAACCCAACCGAGCCGCGTCTTCACCACAGCAAAAACTAGAAAAAGAAATGAACTTCTTTGGGTATAAAAAGTAAAATCAGTTCAGCAAGTAACAGGCTGAGATGCCTTGATAAAAGAAGCAGCCATGATGAACCCATCAAGAAATACTAAAATATATTGCATCACCTCAAACAACAACCATAGCGCGAGACTGCTAGGGAAATACGTCAGTCTTGCATACTGGACAAGATCTTTTCCTTCTTAGCCAAGGATCAATACACTGGCAAACCAAAGCAAAAACGTTTTAGACAATCACAACGTCTGTCAATAGAAAAGAAAATGAAACAAGGAGAAATTTCTGCATGGCTCTAAATTTGAAAGAGAAACGTTCACATGAATAAAGCAAGACGCAGCAGGAAAGAAAAGTGAGCCAGCTTGAGATTAGGTCAGAAAAACAAAGGAACAAGCAAGAATTGGGTATAATCCGTTGGGGGGGGGGGGGGGGGAATATGATCATGGATATAAAGACTTACATCCTTGTGAAATTTGTGTAAACAAGGAAGGTGACGAATAATTTCCCCAACAACTGGTACTTCAAGACAAATGGAACATGTTTCCGAAGTTTCAGTCTGCAGATATCAACAACACTCAATTAAATCTTTGTCAACTAAATCTTCTTCCATACAACAAAAAACTGCAGTGAAACTGATATAAATAAATAGGCTGAAACTGAACCTGCAGTACAGACTGTGGCAAATTATTTATCTGGTTGAAGGAGGCACCAAGATGTTCATGATTGTTTTCATCAAGGGCTAAAAGCGTCTCATAGCCGTCACTGTATGAAAAGGGTAAGAGAATTAATATATCTTGCTTTCAAAACTTATCAGGAAGAAATTGCAATATCCTCAACAACTGACATAAATTGACAAATAAGTTGGCTGGAATAACTCAGCAAGATGTTCTTGTTTGTTTTCACTCTTCATTTTCTGTTTTTTGTGTTTTTTCCACTTTCCATTTTTTCGGTTTTTCTTTATCTTCTCTATTATATATAATGCAGACATGATAGCTTGAAGATATTATCTAATATCAAATGATTACTTTAATTCTTTTAGTGTACTCTGACATTACCGCAAGGATCAGCATTGGTTACCTTAAAAAGGAGTAATAGAAAATTTTCTGATGAACAACGAATAATGATTACTTTTATTGGCATCAAAATTATGATTCATTATTTCATATATACCAGCTAGGAAGTTGAACTACCTTTATAGAAAAAAAATAGAAATAATGAACCCGAAAAACTTACTCTTGATCTGACGCAAGTAATCGAGTTACCATTGCAACATCATCATCGAAAACAGCCTCCATTTCAGCCAGTAAATCAATTCTCTGTGCCATACAATCAAAGCACTCCCATAAGTAATCATTAGTGTAAATGAGAGAATAGAGAGCACCGCTACAGGAGCACACAAACGTACATGAAGTACAAGATGATGGCACATTAAAGACTCTTCATATAGCATTTAGGACACTCTTAACATTGAGCTCATGCAGCATCAGAAAAAATAAGAATTATTTAACTGAAAAAACGCCAAAATGGTATGTATTGAGCAACAGTAAACCAGAGCCAATATCAAATTACTCTGTGCCACTAGTCCTTTATTATTGACTAGAGGAGAACCTTTGTTAAGAAATAATGCTAATGTAGATTGTCTCATAATTAACAAAACATCACTTTGTTCATCCAAAGCAATGTCAATAGTATTTCACATATTCTGAGGAAACTATTCAGAAAAATCTCAGTAACATGGCAAAACCTAGAAGAGCAGGGGAAAAAACAGTGAAAGGAGTTACCGCATCCACATCCATATCTGAACTGGAAATCAAGGTTCTCCTTGGATATGACCCAGTGGAATGGTTAAACAAGCGACTCCTCAAACTCATCAACCTTGAATTGTTACGCGGCGATGCTCTTTGTCGACGTAAACGGTTCCTAACGAGCCGAGATTGGTAAGGCCTTCTGGCACGGATTGGTTGAGAACCCCTCTAAGAAAATACAAAGAACAATCCCAAAAATTATAACTACAAGTTTCCTTTAACCAAACAGATTACAAAGCCGGCAAAATATAATGAAGGCAACTATCTGAATGATTTTGAAAATGACAGATGCCCTCAACAAACAAATGGAAAGAAACCAAGGCATCCAGGGCACCCAATATTACTACCCACTATCGCATACACAAGCTATATTTGATGTAGCTTCTGTTCCGTACTTGTTTTTGTTTATCTGGGCGAGCACGCAAAACTGAAAAACTAGTTAAGAGTCATATTGTCTATATGAGCTTAAAAAGTGTTACTAGGTGTTTCTGGTCAATGACTTATCAAATATGCTATAAGCACTTCCGAAAATGTGATGCTATCGATTTCTGATCACACTTAAAAAATTATCCATTAGCAATAAGTCACACAAAACTGTTGATCAAAATCAGCACTTTCGACAAACCACCATCTGAGGCAGAAAAATGCTATTAGGCCAGATTGCACAGCTTAAACCTCGACCAAACAGGGCCTAATTATCTTATTTTCATTTCCTTTTTTATCCCTAGAAAATAAAACCGAAACACAAGCATGAAAGCAAAAGAAAAGCAATTACAATTTTTAGTTTTGGGTTTGACCTGTACATTTAGTTCAAGGCTTCGACCTTTGTTTTGGTAATTCTTTTATCCTAATATTTTAGTTTCATGGTTTTCTATTCCATTTCAGGTTTCTATTTTCGTATTCCCCATAGAAATACCAATAAAACAGGGGGTGGGGGAATCAATAATTTTCTTGGGTTTAATGTGGCTATGCATCGAGTTCAAGACCTGATCTCCCATTGACCTTTTTACCATTTTAGAAATTACTTTTAGTTTTTTAATAGAAAAAGTGAGAAAAGATAACCAGAAACAAACCTCAATACTTCCAACATCCCGCATACCACGATACAGTTGCTCTTGGAGCTCCCGTGCCAACATCTCATCCGCATGAACTTGTCTTGCCCTACTCTCCAAGTCATCATCATTGCTACTATTTCTCAGTTCGGTTGATAATCCATCAACATTAACATGAGAAGGAACACTACTTCGGCCATAAGTACTATGACCTGTTCTGGAACGAGAGCGAGAAGACTCCCCATCCAAAACCAAGCTTATTACTTCAGGATCACTTAGCTCAGGATCAATTCGTCCACTAAAATTTATATTTGGCTCATGCCGCGGTTTATTCACATGCTTGATTGAAGGTACACAGCTTGAAGATGTAGAAGCGACTGATGCCGAAGATACATTTGAAGTTGAAGCATTACACTTTCGACGAATGCTGTCGTTTCTCTGCTGAACTTCATCAGAATCCCTTATCAGCAAAAGATTAATCTCGTTAGTTGAGTCAAAACAAGTCAATTCAAGCAAAAAAGTTAAACAAGACATACTCCTTGAACAATTAACAAAGCATCACATGAAATTTCCCTGTAGTCTTACACATCATATTAACTGATACCGACCAAAGACCAAAGTATTTTATGACCATCCCAGTTTAAGAGAGTTAAACAACAGAAACCCCTTTGGCCTAAATGCATAAGTATATTTTTTCTTTCTCATTTTATTATTATTTAAGTCTGGTCTGTGCATCAATTAGTGAATTCAACTAGGTCATATATATATTAATGATGTGCTGAGAATGTACTGGAAATGTAAGTGAGCAAGACATCATTCTACAAATGGAAACCAACCAAGACACATGCTCTGCATGAAAAAAAGAAGAAATAATGCAATAGAAAAGAGACCAACTCGTACAAAAGCTAGCAACTATCACAAGCTGTACATAAAACCTAAAATAAGAAGGAAAAAAACAAAAAGTATGGAACTCTTCTACCATCTCAAGGAAAATAACAGGAAAGTATGCAAAACAACTACCTGTGAGGAAAGTCAGTAGCTGTGCTCTTCCGTTTAGTTTGATTAGAAGCACTTCCTTGCCCCGACACCTCATCAAGGTCAATCACATTGGATGGACCAACAAAGGAGCCCTTATCACGGTCCAACTGCAGAACCCCTTTACTGTCACCATTACAATGCTCCCCCAATTTTTTTGACTTGGAAATGTTATGAGGTGAAATACAGCCATTGCGGACCAGTCTTCTCCCACCACCAGCTCTTGGTGCTACCGGAGCTGAACATCCGGGGATAGACACGCCTTTTGCAACTCTATCCAATGGATCTCTAGAAAAACCATTCCTAGTCTCGATGCTTGAGGAAGCAGTTTCAGAAACATCAGTTGGCAGCTTTCCCTTCCCTTTTTTGGTATCATCAACAATCTTGGAAGAACCTCCATGGCTAGGTAGATGGCAACCATTGAAAAGCGAAGAAGCTCTTCTAAAGCTGAAAGCCCTACAACCTTCAACGGCACTAGGTAAAGAAGGATTTGCTAGTGGCTCAAGACGAAAATCTGGTCTGGATATACGAACACCAGTTTCCTGGTAGTCGGATGGTATCTTACAAGCTTTATTGATTATCTTATCACCATTCACATGATGAGTCCTGGAAAAACGATTCTCACACCCAACATTCTTGTCCAGCTCAGCTCTAGAAGATGAAGCCTTAACGGAAGGCGATGAAGGACTATGTGCAGCAAGAACGGGGTCCCCTTGAATCTGACATTGCAGAGCATGGGTAATATTCTTGCAAGAACTCTCTTTGTGTAGAAGATCAGGACCAAGTACATTTTTTCTGGCTAGATGATGATGATCACGATGCCGAAAATGAGAATATCCCGAGAAAGGAGCAACCGAGGTGGAGCTAGGAGTGTCGGCAGAGTCAGGAATATCTATTGTCCCTATAGGTAATCTATCAGGAGTGTCAGGAACATCCAATACCTGATTACTACGGATAATAGGTGCTCTATCAGGAGTGTCAGGAACCTCCATTATTTGTTTTTTACGATTTTTATCCATGCTCTGTGATCACAAAAGCAATAGACAAGATTACCATGATGTGAAATGTTCCATCAGACAGCAAGTCTTTGTTCAAAAACATCAGAGCACAACATTAAATAAAAAACCGCACAAGAAATGTAATATAGATGAACAAGGAACATTAATAAATGGAAGAAGTTATTTTACTTGAGAACATTGCATGGTTCAAGCAAGAAAGTTAGTTCACAGAGCCAATGAACGAAGTGCATGGATGTATGAATGTTTTTAGTTTTTACATACTTGTATAACTGATTATCTGAGTTAAGTTCCCAATGGCTATGAACGAATAAGGCTCTAATTACTGAAGACAATCTCAAAAGAATTTATGAAGACTCTCTGCTCTCAGGTGTGCATGGATAAATGTCTTCATTCTCCGACCAGTGCACTACCCTTGCTAAAAAAAAAGCATCACCAAATATTCACTAGAATGGGGTCAAAAACCATTAAGCATTTCCGGCATGAACAATTTGAATTTCTTCTTGCCATCTGCATAGAAAGCTAGAACATCCTACAATGGAACTGCTCAATTCGTTGGAGTTGCCACCTCATCCCCCTCTCACATGGTCCAACAAGTCCAGTAGCAACAAGTTAGACACATTGTACCAATCTTTAGTCTAATGAACCCAAATGTTCCTCCGTGTGATCATAACATCCGAACAGCTCGTGGAAGCGTGATACAAGACCAGATTCGACATACCACTGCTGAACAATTTGGACTACTGTACATTTCATGTGCTTCATCATGAAACACATATCCATATCCATATCAGATACATGTACCCATGTCGCCATCGGTGCACCACAGTGAAACACATAAAAGATGGAATTTCCAAAAACAACCAACCAAAATCATTTCTCCACTAATTAGGGATATTTCAATTGGGTAAAAAACGATTTTTTTTACCCATGTCCACATTGTTTCCCTTTCAAACCAAATCAAATATGAGGAATCTATTTGTTCAATCCATTTCCTATCATTCTTCTCAGAGATTTTTACCGATAGGAAACCAAAAACAAAAATAAAAAAATATAACACCAAAAAAAAAAACGAAAAAACACGAACCTGTTAGCAATTAAACAATCATCGTCACCCCAATCGAATTACCTGACAAGGAGATCGAAGATCAAAAGAGAATAACGAAGCAACGGCGTCGACGAATCAGTGTAACTAGCAGCGTGAATATTGAGATTGGATTGAGAAAACGATGATAATTTTGATCGAGATGGGATTGGTGGTCTCAGCTCCGGCGAATTCTCTGTGATTCGGATTTCTTCATCGATCGAAAACCCTAATTTTGTCGGGATCGAGGTTTCCTTGTCCGGGTGACGTGAACCGGACACGTCTTTTTGCAACGTCAAAATTCCGGTTTTCTCCCTCTTGGTTTTTCAAATTATGTTTTGAACAACATTGGAAAATGGAATAATTAGGATGTAGCCTATTTTATGATTTATGTGATCATAGAAATTCTTGTTCTCGTTCGCCAATTTTGAATACCTTTTTTAAAAAATAAGATTTTCAGTTCTCACAAAACAATAATATAACATATATTTTAGATGGATCCAGAACTTGCCTGGAGTTTGGGGTTCCTCAAACCCAATCTTAATAAAATCGTATCTTGATTTTGATTAATTTTTTTTATGGTATAAAATTCATATTTCATTATATTCAAAAAAAAAAAAGTACTAAGTATGTCTCCAAAAGTCATCCACTTCCTTGCAATGGTAATCATGTATGACTACCTATTTTTTATTACCTAAAGGTTCAAGAAAAAAATCTTTATTGACAATTAAAAATGAAAAAGATCTCAACTCTTTTCTATTTATTTCTACAAGATATCCATATCAGAATTATTTACATTTTAAGCCGTCAAAAGCATCTCAAAAACCCACCAAATCACGAAAGTAAGATAAAAAAAAAAGGATTCCTATTCGAAGAGTGCAAAACTATATGGATAGGCTCACACTAATCATCGATTTGGGGTCGATCTTGGAGGTATGGGAAATGAATTGGAATGTCATAATATTGATTCATAAAAAAATACATATATAACTGATAAAAGATTAAAACATGTGACAAAATGATTAATCAATAAATATGGAAGGAAGCGAGTTAAATGACCAATACTATATTAAGAGGAAGAATTCCTCTTTGGATAATCAATAGTGTAATTGGTATTTTTTTGATCGGGTTTGTACTATGTATGCTCTTTTCAAGATTGATAAGAAAGAGCTTTTCAAGATTGATGAGAAAAAGAAAGAAGAAAAGAAAAAGAGATTGAATGACTTAAGATAAAAGTCGATAATTACTTATAAAAAGAGAAATCAATAAAAAAAAAGCAATATTTATCTTATTCAATTTCTATAAGAAAATAAAACTTCAAAACTTTACTGTCTTGTGGAATCTTGATATATTTATTATATAGAAATCAAACTTCCAATTAACTTTGATCAAGTTTTGGAAATCAAAAACCATAGATGGTTTTTATAAGAATGTACTCTTTATGTCTCCAAAAATTATTCACTTTCTTGCTGTGATAGTCATATATGACTATCTCTTTTTTGTTGTCTAACGATTAAAGAAAAAGATATTTGTTGACAATTAAAAAAAGATGAGTAGATATAACTTCTTAGATAGATATTTTAGATACTCATTGACTTTCATATCTAATAAGTTATAGCTACTATTATCTATTATTGGATTTGAACCAATGACTCTTGCCGTATGAAAACAATATTTTAACCGTTTTTTAATATGTTGTCAAATTCGTTAACTCTGAACTAAATTTTAACACAAAAGCAACTAGTTACACATCATAGGGAGTATCTTAACTTAATTTTGCTCAAGTGACGTTCTCAACATTTGGCTCCTCAAATCCTCACATTTGGATGAAAACACGATTGGCAGCAGGGTCTTCTATGGGTCTCTAGCTTGAATCCCAATCCTAGTTCATAGTACTGTATAAAGGAGGGTTTCACTGCAACGAGAAACAGTGGAAACACACTATCGAGATAGAAAATATACAATTGCCCTGGCAGATACTATACTACTATGCATCGCGGACTAGACTATTCACATGTCGGACTAATCACTATTATCGATCTACTAGAAATTGAGCTAGTTATCATCTTTCGTCCAAATCTATCCATAAAAAACAAATACATCAAATGTTAGTCAGAAAAAATTTAAGGAACCACGTAAAACTAATATCGTTTGTCTTGAAAGCAAATTAGTTTGTATTATAATAAAAAAAAGGGAAACAAAAACAAAAAACAATACAAAAAAATATCATGTAAGAAGTTGAAAATGACGTTTAAAAGTTTCATATAAAAAAGAAATGGGAGATGAAGTTTAAAAATAATGAGGACTAATGACATCAAGGAGAAGTGATTTAATGACACCAAGAAACCTTAATGAGGCCTAACAAAACAAAATCCTATATTTGTATTTTAGATTTACATTCGTATTATAGATTTATAAGGATTTACTCGACCATCCTATGTCCGGTTAATCAATTTCAGCGCTCTCACACTTACCAAGAGCCGATAGACTTGAACGATTTCCTAATGCTCAAGTTCTAACATTGTCAGTCTTTGTCAGACCATACAGGCTGCTTTCATTCCAATTTATAGTGAAACAAGACACTAAATTAAGAAACGCAGATACGATATGATAATACAGCAAGCAGTAATTGTATTATTCCAACAGAAATAGCAATTTATGCTTCTCGGCTTTCCAATGCTTCTCCTATGGAAGACATATAATCGATCGGACTTGCAGAAACTCGCACATTATGGTTCTTGTTTGCACAGAGAATGTCAAGACACCACCGGAAATTCCTTTATCAAATACAGACTTCAATTATAGTGATTGGAATTTTCTGGTGATATCTCTACCAACATTCCTGATGAAAAACCCGAAAATAACAAGTATCAACCGTATTAAGTGAGGTGAAGTCTTCCTGCCAGTTGATTATACAATCGAACCTTATTTCAGATCCTTGGACAGAAAGCCATGGGACTCGACTTTCCGAGCATTGGAGAGATCATCAACCCCATCTCCCCTCTCAAAAACAGCTGCCGCTCCCATTCCTGTGCCTGTAATCACAGAAAAACGTCAAATTATACACATGTGACAGTCACAAAGTTTTCCTCTTATTTCTACTCCATATTTGTTTTATAGGAAACTGGGAGAGAGTAGAAGGGAGGATATCAGCACCTATGCACATTGATACAACTCCAATCCGGCAGTCCTTGCCACGACGCTTCATCTCATGCAACAAGGTAGCGACACATCTGGCACCTGCAACAAGCCAAGCACCTTAAGTTTACAACATACATAAGAGAAGAGGCGAAAAGACCAATCCCATACAAGGGTATTCTACAGGAAAATCCAGCAAAAATATGGCCAGCTTAACCCAAGGAAGCA
Organism: Drosera capensis; assembly: GCA_001925005.1. Classification (NCBI taxonomy): domain Eukaryota; kingdom Viridiplantae; phylum Streptophyta; class Magnoliopsida; order Caryophyllales; family Droseraceae; genus Drosera; species Drosera capensis. The sequence goes on from LIEC01007127.1 coordinate 16,948, forward strand.
CCAAACAATGAGTGAAATACATCCTCAATGCAATGACTTTAAGACACGCTTTGGAAATGTTCCACAGATATAACACAGAAAATCTCAACTTGGCATACAATGCTCAGTTGAGCGAGCAGCTATTACCTGTTGCGCCTAACGGATGCCCAAGCGCCATAGCCCCTCCATTTACATTAACCTTTTCCTGGTCAAGGCCTAATTTCTTACCGCAGTATACGTACTGGGAAGCAAACGCCTGAACAAAAAACAATGCATTGTGAAAGTGAGATGATTGCTATCTCGAGTTTATTTTATTATGGTGAACTAAACTCATAAACCTCACCTCATTTATTTCGAACAAGTCGATGTCATCAATCTCCAGTCCAGCAGCACTAACAGCGGCCGGTATTGCGACTGCAGGACCTACACCCATGATGGCAGGATCTACTCCTACAGCAGCAAAAGTCCTGCACCCCCAAGGAAAAAAAAACAACGAATATTAATAAGCCCGAAAGGTCAGGATCACCCTTGTTTGGAACTGGTCTTGTGCATTGATCTTTCTGACTTAAATATTAGTTTTCATAAAAACAACTATTATTTAGGGATGTATATGTTTCTTCGATGCCTTGACAATTAAGGTACTTTGGATCCAAGGAGGCAGCACATACAATATACACATGTAAATTATATCACACATAGAACTAAGTTATACCTAAATACTCCAAGAATGGGCAACCCTTTTCGCAAGGCAACACTTCTCTTCATCAAGAGAACTGCTCCAGCACCATCACTCACCTGGCTAGAATTACCTACAGAAAAGAAGAGACCGATCAATTGAACAGAACCAAAACAGCCGATTCCTGTAAAAAAAACATAAGAAAACTTGAGATACCTGCAGTTGTGGTCCCATCCTTCTTAAACACAGGTTTCAACTTTGCCAAATCAGAGATATTTGCATTTGTCCGAATGCCATCATCCACTGAAATAGTAACAGGTTTCTCTTCTCCACTTTTCGGATCAACGATCTAACAAATGTAGACAAATAATTTAGGAGAATGGCCAAAATGGAGTCCAAATGGACAAAATATGCGCTTTTTACCTTGGTATGAACAGGAATGATTTCGTCCTTGAATTTACCGGAAGCTGTTGCTGCGGCAGCTTTTCTATGAGATTCTACCTACAGATACAAGTGAAGTTAACTAAGAACATCAAACAACCCCAAGGGAAAATCATACTGATGCAAACACAACTTACTGCAGCTTGGTCCTGTTCTTGCCGTGTAACCCCAAATCGATGTGCAACATTCTCTGATGTGACACCCATTGGAAGAAGACAATTTTGAGCTTGAGCAAAATCCGCCACCTACAAAATCATACAACATACAGTGAGCAAAGGAGAAGGAAATCATAGTGTGGTGAATATATATGGCTTACCTTAGGGTTAACAGATCCTTCCCAAGCCATAGGGTTAGCTGTCATCGACTCCAATCCAGCACCAATGCCTGCAAGGATTTTCAAGTGCAATTAGATTTTCTCATCACTATTTTACCAACATGTTCAGTACCAAAGCACTAGCCACCTCATACCTATGTCATAGAATCCAGCCTTGATAGCTGAAGCTACATCAGCTACTGCTTGAAGCCCGGACGAACACTGCCTATTCACAGTTCTTATTGGCACTGTCTCTGAGGAAATAAAAGGAAAGCGATAATTCAATCTCAAGAGTTTTAGAAAACCCCAGTGGATGCAATGCGGGAAAGCAGTTCAGCTACAATAATTATCATGCTCCTCCTAGTGATATAATGAATGTGAGTAGTTTACCAGGAAAGCCAGCATAAAATGCAGCCATCCTACATTCGCTTGCTCTTTGAGAACCTGGAGCCAGAACTGTTCCAACAACTATGTCGCCAACTTCAGCAGGGTTTATATTTGTTTTCTCTATCAATGCCTACAAAAAAAAAAATAGTATAATGTCTTGCTTACTACGACCAAAAGCCCAGGGGATTACTTGCGATCCAGAGCTTATCCATGTATAGTTCATAATTATAGTACCTTCAAAACAGGTGCAAGAAGGTCATCGGGATATGTATCTTTGAATCCACCCCGTTTTGACTTGCAAAGCGGCGTACGATATGCCCTGGAAGGTGGTAGGCACAATTTGTAAAACAACGTTAAAAGAACAATCCAGAAAATAATTAAAAAGAACCTTCATTCTGAACAACAAAGAACAACTATTTGAGTCACTCACGCTACTATGACTACATCATCCCCAAAAGCGCCTGTCCTTTGATATGAGGATGAATCTCCGGCCGCAGTAATGGATGCCTACAGCACCAAAACAAACCATAATTATTAAGAAAACACTAAGCACCACCAATATCATCGATTTGCAAGAAATTTAACATAGGTTCTTCCACCAAATACAAACAAAAAAATCAGATAGAGAATGGGTAGATAACCAATTAGGCAAATTGGAGGCAAAGGATAACGACTTAAAAATGACCATTAGGAACAACATTTCGTTCCAAACCAAATGCCTCCTCAACTCATATTTTATGATTCTCCCAATTAGTTTCAGCATACATAAACAAGTTTTCATCGCCCGAGAAACCATGAAACAGCAATACATCAATAGCTAATTACCTCTAGCAACTAAATGGTTTCGACTTTTTAAAGGTGTACTCAAAATGAACACAAATAAAATCCACAACTCTTTGAAAATAGAGCATTAAGCTCCTGAATTCCCCAAGAAAACAATATTGTACGATACTCAAATCACGCCCCCCTTCTCTATATCTAGAGTATTTCTCTGCAAACTAATATGACGAACCAAATGAACACACTACTGCGCCTCTGACTTGTATGATAAGAAAAACACAGGTTCCTAAGCACCACACTGCGCCGAAGCTAACTTCATAAGCTAAAAGTCGGGGACATAAACGGATGTTGTAACGCTCGCAGAAAACTAAATCTTAATCCACTTTAATTTCATTTGCTATGTTTTCCCCCCTTTCGTCAGATGGACCAATAATTAGGTCCTCTTCCGATGCCTACATCCTGATCAGAAACACAACCATAATACATGAGTGTTTTATGAGTGTTTTCAATGCAAAATATTACTACTGCATAAGAAGCTGCTCTCATCAAACCAATCGCGTTCGCTATCATATTCATATAGAGTCAACCCGCACCGATCCGCACACATCTCAATCAACACGGTCAAAAAATAAGTAAATTATTCCGCACACTTCGATTGGATTCCTGAAACAATCACATGCACATAGAACCAAAGAGAACAATTCGGCGATCCGAATCGCGATATCAGTGTCGAATCAAATCGTACAGAAATTCCAAACAACATGAAAAAAAAAAAAAAACCAGACGAAATCGAGAGAGAGATGAGAAAATTACAGAGAGAGAGGCATGGTGGTGAATTTGAGGAGTCGATTGGAGATGATCGAGGAGGATCTTCTGCCTCTGAATTGCTCTTTCCATGATGACTGCTCTGCGTATGTTTCAGAGACGAATACGATTTTTCCTCTTTTGCGTGGGGTGTGATGCAAAGGAATGAAATGACGATGGTGAGAATGAGCAAAATGAGAAATTTGGGTTCTTATCTTGATTTGGGCAAAAATAAATGACAGGGGTCAGGGATAAAGGTTGGCGGTGTAAAAGCGACTTGTTGCGTGCGTATGATTGTTATTCGTTAACTGACCATGTTCCCAATTAATTAATACACCTCTATGAGATTTTTCTAAGTCTAGAAATAATTATTAGTTTTGTATGATAATTATTGTATTTTTTTTTTCATATGTTATTCAACACGTAATTTGAAAAGTTTTATTACTCATCTAAATAATACGTAAATTTTTAATTTGTCCATAGTTTTCTTTAAAAAAATTTGACTGTCTCGCAACACCAATCAAACCTTTTATCATCATGCATATCCGATCAAAATAGTATAACATTTCTGGACGGAAGGAGTATTACTTTCATCGTCCCGAATTAATTATAATATTTTTACTTGGTATGGGATTATATACATGTTAATTGTTATAAAAATATTACTTTCTCTGTTTCATAATATAAGATGTTATATTTAATAATTTTTTCACATAAAAAATATCAAAACAATCATCATTTATTACAGTATATTCATTATTTTCACTCATAACTACTATAATAAATTTCACTATCATCAAAAAAGTATTTTTTTTCATCAAATTTTACATAAAATTTAACACATACATAAATTCAGACGCTGGGTCAAATCTTTATCAATATTTTGGAATGAAGAAAGTATTTTTTTTTTTTTTTTTTTTT
>LIEC01007127.1:21268-62672 GCA_001925005.1 Drosera capensis
TGACAGTGGAGATTAGTGTAGCAATTGAGGAAGGGTTAGCGGAATGCATTGTAACAATTTAACATTATTTATATTTTACTAAAAAAGAAAATTTTATAAATAGTTCGAGATAAAGGGAGTACGGTATTTGTTTTGTATCAATTCTCGATTAATCGTTTGAAGTGTTTTTTGTTATATTAAACAACTAAAATTGAATAAATCTAATCATGTTTCAGGATAAATTTACATCATTATCGTCCCGCAATACATGTCAAAATTTACATCGACATGTGTGGAAGTCAACGAGTTGCAAGAATCATGGGACAGAGGAGGATGAGATTGCACAAATCACACAACGGTATCTTGCGTTTCATTCATGGTGTTTGTTCCTGTGGTTTAGGTCTCAATTGTTCTTGTGGTTTCATACATCATTTTTATAAAACTATCATGAAACACCAGATAGTTTAAGTTATATACTTCAACCTCAGGACAACGATATAATTCTCTTACATCATTCAGATGAATAATGAATTACTCAAAATACGTATTGAATGAAATGTTGCAAAAATTATAAAATGAAGGAAGTATTAAATTATTTCATTATATTGATCAAAATTTAACTCGATAAACTCTTCCCAAGACAAGTTAACATTTTAGGACAAATGGAGTTGTAAGATTTTTTTTATTTTTTAATGATAATTAGGAGTTGTAAAATTCTGGTTCTTAATCAGCATGTCAAAAACACCTTTTCCCATCCGCGGATGGAAAAATGAATCGAGCATAGAGTGATTCATGTATCATTCGCAAGTCGCAACAAGTCAAATTCCATTTTTACAACGAGCTAGATCAACACCGTCTTAAAGACCTGGAGTTCGAGTGATAATAGGATGTTTCAAAGTCTAAGAATATCGTCATCAATTGTAATATATTTAGAACCAAATCACAGGCACTCATAAAACAGATTCGACATGTTCAGGTTCCAAAACCATCCATCCAACCAGTGAAATTCATAAGAACGACCATTACATGGTTGACATCGACCTTTTTACAACATGTAGACACAATACAAATATCACCCGCTTGAGGAGCTTGATGCAACTAACGTACCGCTAGAGTCTCAGACAGCTGTTTTTGTGATCTATTTATAAGATTGATACTTTGGATAAAGCGCTCGCGGAGCTCACCCAAACAATATAGGCTTTGGACAGTTCACCTATATGAATCCGGACGTTTAGGCTTGCTCTGAACGACTGCCTCAATCTTCTCCAGCACATCAGGTGTCAGCAGTGGAAGCACATCAATAGCCTTCATGTTCTCCTTAATCTGCAACATTACACAAAAATAAGCATTTCAGATGAAAATCAACACTAACAATTGATCACGATAATGTCCTGGATGAGCTAAGTTGGTGAGATTTTTTACTTGATAGATGATCATTTAGAAAATCATATCTTTTACAAAGTCATAATTTAACACCAAGGCTTATCCTAGGAAGATAGAGACCTTGAAAACCACAAAAGGTTTATCTAAGGGAGGTAAAGGTCTAAAAAATCATCAAGACTTATCTTGGATGGGCTACTAGAAAAATCTACATATAAATATAGACCGTTAGATCATTTTGATCTCCACCGTCGATAGTGGAGGGGAACTTGTATATAAAGGAGTCTTGACTTATTTGTCAGACCATCAATTCTAATACAAAATAATCTCTTTTTTGAGATCCATATATCCTTCTTGCTTTCAAGTTTCTATTCTCTTTTAGCGTTCTTACTTTTGTCTTGTGACATTGCAGTTAGACTGAGCTAGAATGAAGATGTAAGTAGTTTTGAGTGTCGTACGAGTTATAAGAATCTAAGCCTGTGATAGTTGGTATCAAAGCCAAGTTCAAGTAAGAAGAGAATGACGGATCAAAGCAACATGATCGAGATTGTTGAGGAGATGAACGCCGCGAACGTCACCATGTGCAAAGGGAGGACAACATCGAAGGATGTCCTAGCATCCTTTCGAGTCACGACTCGAAAGGATGGAGGAAATCGTGAAAAAGATGATGATGAGGTTGGAGGACGATGTGTCAAGCAATGAGACCATTGATGCTCAGGAAGATGAATTCAAAAATGAGTTGCAAGATGTCCTCAACTCATTTCAAGATTCACCTGGTCTTTCATATATCGAAAAAGAGCACGGGCTAACAAATATGCATAAAAAACTTGGGCTGGCTGAGAGGCGTATTTGATATGGGAAACATATAAACATATGCTATGTGTGAGTATTCGCATAGGCACGGGTCCACCAAGCAAAAGTTTGAATCCCTTGACGAGGCCCATGAGCTAAAATAGTGCAATAAAAGTTATAAGCACAGGTACAAGCATGAATCATGAGTCTAAATCAGCCAACTTACTTGTGACTCCTTCGTAGCACCAGTAATCACCGTAGAAACATTAGGATTTGAAGCGCACCATGCAATTGCAAGTTGAGCCAAAGGTACACCTAGTTCAGCCGCAATGGGCTTCAGTCCATCAACCTTCTTCAACACCTCATCAACCAAGGATCTCGTTGCAAGATTCTACACAACATCCCACAGATTGATAAATCAGTCACTTATTTTTTTGGAAAATTAACAAAGTTCAGAAGGCCATAACGTCAAAATAACTTCTTGTAGAAGAAAAAACAAGGACACTAACAGAAATGATAAAAGCAATAGTACAAAATATGAAGCTGCCCAAGTAGTAAGCTGCAAAATACTTCCACATATAGCAGCAGAAATATATAAAAATAATACTAATCTAGAACAAATCATTAGTAGAAAAAAATTCAGATCCTTGTTAGCTGTAGATGGAATTAGTTTGATGCGCATGCCTAAAACAGCTTAAAATCCCACATCACAAAAATAATTGCTCTCCCCTGAAGAGGAGGAAAACATAAATAGTTCTTTCTTTGTTGCTTATATGAGGGGCATACACAAGATTCTTTTATTTTTTATTTTTTGGAAGGATGGTAATGCATGGAAAAATGAATCCCACATTGTTCGAATATGATTTCTGTCTTACAACTTTCCTTTTAACCACCATGACAATCAGAGGAAAGGATTAATTTCAAGTTTCAACAAAGAAAGAGTGCCAAAGTGCTTCACTTGACACATAAAAAGTAGAAGAAATGGATGTTTCCTTGTAGGGCTCGATTCAAGTTTCTTACCTTGTAGTTTTCCAGCGCAAAGCGGCTATCAGGTGGTATGTTTCCTATGTTGTATTTACCAGTGAGCACTCCAGAAGCAAGAGGACTCCAAGTAGTAAGACCAAGTCCATAATTGTTATAGAGGGGAAGGTATTCAGATTCAACCTGCATGAATAAGAAGCAGAAATATTCCACTTATATCAAGGTAAGAATTCACTCGACATACAAGGCAGTCTATAAATAGATGAAGGCGACATAGTACACATTAACATGCATAGAAATAAATGCACACAAAGAATCTAGCCCAACAGCTATGGTTCGATTATTACTACGATGTACAAAGTGCTAGCACTGTTCTTATCCCTAAGGAGAAGTATCCATCCCCTTGTCAGAAGGAGTTGAATGAAGAACTCATTGTAGTTTCACTCACGACAATTCACCAACCTAGACATTCTACACAAAATACCCAAGTGTCTAACCAAATGACCAAATTATCCCGCTCAATTAGGAGTATTAGTACTACGTACTGACAACATATAGAATAAAACATTCATATATGAGTTCTTCTATAAAAAAAGAATAAACCTTAAAGGTCACCTGTCTTCACCAGCGGTCATGCCTATTTTCTAACCCTGTCCCAAATCACACCTTCACACTCGTAAAGCTCAGAACTCCACCACCACAACTCCCTTCCACCTCAATAATGATGCTCATGATTCGGAATGATTCACAAGTAAGAGTGTTTGACAATAATCCCATGGTAACATAAATAAAAACTTAATGAGGACCTCTCAATTTGCACAAATCATTCAACAGCATCAACCATCCAGTATAATCAGCCTAGAAAAAAGGACCCGAGTGCAGGACACTCAGGGATGTTGAAGAGGGAACTTGTACAAAATGTTACGGGAGATCAATAAGGATTGCTGTGATCAAGGTTTTGCATCTTTGCTCAAAACACTCTTGGCATAAGTATCTAACAGCTAATTAAATTATCCATCTTCATGATTACTTTGTCACAATCATAGAAAAAAAGTTATTCACAAAAAGATTTCCATTTTTCAAATCACACAACCCCAAAGTTCACCCCCTCGCCACCACTAATGCCCATCATGTCTCTACCTCAACAGCTATAACCACATTCAGACTTCTTAAGTGTCACAACACCACCATTCCACCCATACATGCACCATTATCCCTACCGTATCAGCATATATTGATGTCACTTGAGACTCGAGAAAATCATAAGTATGCGAATAATTCCCCAATATGAAATAATCAAACCTTGTTACTAAGGTTCAACCTATTGTTCGCTCTATTCTCAGGGGCGAATTCTCTTCAATCTACTGATTTTAATCTCCCAAGGCAAATGCTCTTCAAACTCCTAGTTCTGACAAACAAGCTTCTAGCATTATTTCACAGTACCAATCAATTGGATCTATTCATCATCTTCCCTTATCACAACATTTCATCTTTTATTTGATGGTAGGAGATAGTAGCGATGGTGAGCCAAACAGTAACGCTATCCCATGGATGATTGAAGAGGGACTGGCTGTTGTTGGTGGTTTGGATTCATGTTTAAACGGTGAAACAGATATCGATTGCTTGTCTTAGTCTACTTTCACTAGTGCAGCGATCAATATCCCCACCCCCACCAAAAGGGGGAAAAAAAAAGATACTTGGGTGGACCGACGAGTCTAGGGTGGGAAGGGCTAAAACGAAAGTGACTTCTCATTCCATGGCAGAACTACAAGACCTTGTACGAAAGGGATATGCTAGAAGAGTTTATCCGTCACACTAGTCCTTTTAAATTGCCAGCTGCCCCCAACCTTTTGTTCGTGTCCACTCGCTAAGTTACCCTAAACTTTTGATTCTATTCTACCCACTAGCTCTGTTGAACAATAGGTGCTGAGAAAGTGAATGCCTCAATATCATTATCATGCTTAGGAGACAATCTAATGGGCAAGCTATTACAGCTTTTCCTTCTCCAACAGCCAGGGTATGAATCAAGTGTCCTCATATTAATTGTATGCAAGCTAGCAAGGGTTTGTTTTATCAAGATCATGAATCGCCAATCAATGATTCGCTAATAGAATGAGTCCCTGACTGGTTATTTTCCAGTCTAAAATCAATAACAAAAAGAAGTGAACAAAAGGTTCCCTCCACCTTAAGCAAGGAACTTTATGAGATATCAAGGCTTGTGGATCACATTCATCGACCTAGAAGGAAATTGATCAAACAAGATATGAAGTGACGGATCTGGTCAAGGTTGCATACAATTTGGAATGACGGCCCCTTAAAAGGAATTCAGACTATCAAGATATATCAAATTCTAGGCATCTATGCATATGGTTCTACAAAATGGGGCTTGCTCGAATGCTTGGTGACGATACTTGTTATCACCAGTTCAATCGTCTCGATATCTCAATAAGCAATATTCGACAACAACTTAACTCACTAATGCACCGAATCTCAACCATACAACAACTCACAACAACAACAAAAAAGCTTGATATTCCAATCAATAATACCTCAAAAACAACAAATCAATCACAACAAATAACCGTAACAACACAGTCCCCTTCCCATGCCCAATACCTTGTGTCTGCTCAACAGATTATACTCCGGCTGCTCAACAACCGGCCCAACCAAATCCAACCTCTCCGCAACCCCCCACGCCTCGGTGATCTGCTGCGCACTCCACTCGCTCGTCCCCCAATAAAACGCCCACCCGTTATCGATCACATGATTCATCGCCCTCACCGTCTCCTCGATCGGCGTCGCGTTATCCGGCCTGTGACAAAACAACACATCCACATACTCCATCTCCAGCCTCTTCAACGACGCCTTCGTCCCCTCGACCACATGCTTCCTCGACAATCCCTTGTCGTTCGGCCCGGGCCCGCCCCAGAAGATCTTGGTAGAGACCACGATGTCGGATCGTTTCCAGCCGAGTTCTCGGATCGCTTGGCCCATGATTTCTTCTGCACGGCCGTTGGCGTAAACCTCGGCGTTGTCGAAGAAGTTGACGCCGTGGTCTCGGCAGCATTGGAGGAGGGTCTTGGCTTCCTTGACGTCGAGTTGGTTTCCGAAGGAGACCCACGCGCCGTAGGAGAGTTGGCTCACCTTGAGGCCTGTGCGGCCTAGGTTTCGGTATTGCATTTGGGATGATTGCGACATTTTTGGGGGATGAAATGGTATTGAATTGTTACGGTTTGGGTGTTGTGATGATGAGTGGAGATTTGGGGTGTGAATTGGTTGTGATGCGGTGGCTTTTGGGGTGTGAAATGGGACAGTCTAGTGGTGTTGTGCTAGTGTGGTGACTAGAAACGTAGGTACTGTTTTGGGGACTCCTTTATTCTGGTGGTCCAAATTGTTTACTTTGAACTGGAGTGCAACACGTCAATTCGTACAAGGCATTGTTTTTGTACGAGTTTGCGAATCTTAGCCCGTATTTTTTAAAATTTTGTTTTTATATTAATGGATTTGACTGAATTTTGTTTTGGCCAACAAAAATATAGTCGTGTGTGATGATTATCCTTTACAATTTAGTCAGTCAAGATTCTCACAGAACGTTTGTCTTGCTTAATGTTTAATGTTTTGTAAGTGTTTGCGGCTTAAGTTTTATGTTACAACAGTTTGTAATGGAGCAACTAAAAAGGAACAATGTGAAAGGGACAAAGATATACCAACATTGATAGTTAATTCGACCAAGCTTGATGCAATGCATCGTAAACCCTTGATGGCTAAATGTTATTGTATACATTTTCGGAATGTGAAAGGTCTAATAAGTTGAATAATCTCAATATTATTATTATATATTTATGTAGAAAATAATTAAGTAGATAATTATTAGGGATCTAGAATGTTCTCGAGATTCTTATTAATTAAGTCTTTGTATGTAAGGAAGGATCGGAAAAATTTAACAAAATCTTATTTTGAGTCGTTGAGACTCATCTATCTCAATCCTATGATGAACCGGAATTACTGATCGAATCAAGTCCTACGTTTAGACCGTTTTCATCAAAATTCATGTGAGCTGTGCTTCCCACCTGCATCAAAGCTCTTCTTGACTTTTCACTGACGATACAAAAAAACCCTGACTTACGGATGCAAATATACTCAAGAGAAAAATATTCCTACCCATAAGTTGGAGTTAATAAACTGTTACAGTACAGTTTCTATCATAAAAATCAAATGTTCAAGATTTAAAAAAACCAAATTAATATTTAAATAAAAATATGTGGTGAGGAAAGATCTACAGTAGTTTGTTAGTTTTTACGCGCAGGAGGATCATTATCCCCTATACATAAAATTGACCTCAAAGTTTTCCTTGTTTTATTTTGTTTAAATCGCATATTTGATGAAAAAGAATACATTTTGATGATTCATGAAAATGGATGAAAAATGCTAAAAAATGAACATGATCAAATGTGATTATATGAAAATCATTTAATGATGATTTGGATGATTTCTAACGATGTATGAGCTCATTGGATGATTATCTTGATATTAAAGATCGTTCTAGAATGTTGGGAGCCGAACCTTAATACTTTGAGGCTCTTATGGGACTAAATGAAGCAAAGAGATAAAATGAGGCAAAGAAGAAGATTGGATGTCATTCTTGAGGATGAAAAAGAGGTCATTTCAAATATTTCAGAATGATATAAGAGTTACATGAGACATGTTATTGTCGAAGATGGAGTTTAAAACGAAAAAAAATGATGTTTTTGATGAATTTTGACCATGACATGAAAGTGATAGCTTTTGAAAGATTTCAAAGAATAATATTATGCTTAATTTGAGTTTTTTTAATTGAATATCCATTTTGATAGTTAATCTCTTGTTTGTAGAGTGAAATTAATAATCATATAGTATATGATCATCTCATCAATATATTATATGAATAGAGATAATTGATATCTTCATTAATATCTCATAATAAATTTATATTAAATTATATTTTATTATTATTATTTAAAATATTTTATTTGTTATGAGAGTACAAAATACTCCCGCTTATTTTTAAGAAAAAGAAGTACCCCTATTGACGGAAAATATAGGAAAAGGAATAAAGGAGAGGAGATAATGCGACCGACGCCTGGCAGCCAGCCAGCCAGCCAGCCTATCGATGCGAAAACCCACACATTATACACATCGGTGGGCCCAAGGGTAATTCCGTCCAGAGAAGACATTATACACATTAGCCCCAAATCGAGGGCAATCAATCAATCATCCACAGCATAGCAGAGTTGTGGCCAGAGAAGACTCGAACTAATCCACAGAGAGACGACTGGAATTCGAAGAGGCGGGGAAGTAATCGGAATCGAAACATCTGCGATTCGAGTGATTGATTAATCTCTCTCGTTATTGCTGCTTTACTCTTTTCAATTCTCATCGCGATTCTACCAATTCGGTGATCGATCGATAGTGAAATGTTTCTGAATTGACAATTGATCGAGTATATGGTGATTGTTGTGAGTTCGATTTGTTCGTTGAGGCGATTGCCGGAGTTCGAAGCGAAATTTGATCGCGAAACGAATCAAGGCTTTTTAGGGTTTTGGTTCGAGTCAGTTTGTCTAATTGACTGCTTGAATTGGATTTGATTGTTCTGTTGTTGATCGGTTAGGTTGATCTTGTTGGATCATGCCGGCGATGGACTGACATTCGTTTTTCGAATAGTGTGGTTTGGGAATGATGATATCCAATTGAGTGTTTCTGCTTGCTTGTATCAGAAGTATTACAATGATTGTTTAATTGCATGATTGTTATTTGCTACTCCTAGATTCTTATTCAAAGAAAAACTAATTGATGTGGTATCCTGACGTAAAACCTCATCCAGACTTGTGCATGACTAACTATCCGAGAGAATCGATCTCTATTTTGCTAATGGTCGGGTTACTAAATTGTAGGAAAACGTGTAGGTTTTAGTTCCATGCATTGTATGTAACTCCTTGCTTGGAACTGCTGTTGTGTAAGTTGTTGTTCCAGTTTTGCATAGATAGTCTGGTTTCCATCTCTTGAGACAATCACAGAGGATACGAGACAAGATAGAGAAAGAATGATTTCGGTGTAACTGTGAAGCCAAACCTATATGGCGAGGTGTAGGTTTGGTTTGTGGTGTTGGGATGCTGTGCTGGCTATTGTGTAGCTAATGTGCATGACATGCTCAAACCTTTTTTTTTTTTGTATAAGGACTGATAGAATGTGGTTTTTATCAGAATTGTTAATTTTTTTTCCCTTGTATTATTATTACTTGCAGAAAGGTATCACATGGCTTCGAATTCTGGGAAGGACTTGCCATCTCCAGGAAGTTCAGGTGAACCAAAATACTCGAAAACTTACATCAATGATAGGCTATTATATGCTGATCTTTTTCTCAATTCTAGCCTTGGACTTGGAAGTAATTGAGTTGTTAACGTCTTATGAGTATCCACATAATACAAAGCAAAAGTGTTAATAGTCAACAACTGTAGAACTTAGATGATAATGTTTTCAATCAATCAACATGGAAAACGCTCTGCAAGGGGATGGATGTTGAGTAAGAAATCTTAGCCTCAGGGGAACAAAAGTAAATAGGAAAAGGACTTTTCACGACTTAGGGATATCCATGGAAGAATTGATTCATGTTCTCGACCCCGCAGAGCTTTCCACATGTTTTTTTTTACAGGTGGAACGGGCAGAGGGAGTTTGATTTTTTTTTTTTTTTGTTTGTGTCTGGGATTCCTATGATAAGCACACAATGACACACCTTGTCTACTGTAGCCACAAATTTATTAAAGCACTTTAGAGTGTCTCAATGGCGAATTATGTCGACACATAATATTCGCATTTGGATGCATAATCATGGATTCCTAGGCACTGTACTTGTGCATTGAGGTGAATGTTGAATGCAAAGCTAACACGACAAGGACTCTAATATCTTGTTAATCATTTAAGTCATGCATTTTGTTGTGGCGTCATTTATGGAGTTGCTTATATCTATAACTTTGTTGTATCTCTTTAAAACTACCGTGTTTCCTTTACGAATGACTGGTTGAAGTTTGTTTTAAAACGATGAGCTGGTTTCGTTTGATGCTCCATGGTTTTCCACTCAGATGGGAAATCTGGAGCTGCTGGAGGATCACCTGAAGGACAAAAAGATGCAGCCACTGGATCTGGACCTGCATTTCCTCCCAATCCCTTTGATTTCTCAGCCATGTCAGGCCTGCTTAATGTATGTTGGTTTCTTATCCCTTGTCAGGACATAGTTCTATATTTTAGTTTGTCATTTTGATCCCAACACTGAATGGGGATTTGGCGCTGTATGGTGCATTGGTGGCGACTCATTTGACGTAGCTGTTTTTCTTTCGAATCATGATCCAGCAAGATCACCGTTTTTTTTGGTTTATTGTTAGGGGCTTATGGCATCTTTTTTATGTGTTGTAGTATTCTTGTAATTCTCTGAAAAAATGGTTTGCTTTCTTAAAGAACGAAGTTGGAATAGTTCCTCAGCATCTCCTTATCTGACTGGTTATTTTAAGTAAATATCTCAATTGTCTAGGATGGTTTACTCGGTGGTAAGAAATCGTTCCTCCTAATCATGTGAACAGGGGTTCAACACTTCTTGATGGCTAATGGTCTCTCCGTTATATATCAGGGCTACAACTTCGTTTGGCGAGATTTTGTGGGCATGTTGTTGTTTCATTTCAGTTGTCTTGAAAGCGTGCACCTTATTCTCTTACCTCATCTAGATATTTCTTTTCTTTGGACTGTTGGCCTTATGCTTTTGCCTTATAAAATATTTCTGGACTAATTCGCAATGGTTGTTAGGATCCAAGCATCAAAGAGTTGGCTGAACAGATAGCAAAAGATCCATCTTTCAATCAGATGGCAGAGCAGCTGCAGAAAAGTTTTCCAGGTCCATCAGCAGAACCTGCTGCTCCCAATGCAGAACAGTACCTTGCTACTATGCAGCAGGTTATGCAGAACCCTCAATTTATGAACATGGCGGAACGTCTTGGAAATGCATTACTCCAGGTGACTTTTTCTCCAATTTTTGTATTATAAGAGAACTGCAAACATCTGTAGTGCTATATGTGCCGTTACATTTGGTTTAGTTATATTTCAACAGGATCCTTCTATGTCGAGCATGCTTGAAAATTTGGTGAATCCTCCTCAGAAAGAGCTTCTGGAACAGCGAATGGCACAAATCAAGGAGGACCCTAAGTTAAAGCCTATTTTAGATGAGATAGAACAAGGAGGCCCTGCTGCCATGATGAGGTAACCTTGCATGTTAAATTTAGGGTCCAATCTTGTGCTCAGGTTTTCACCATTGCTCCATCCCGTTTAGGTATTGGAATGACAAAGAAGTCCTTCAAAAGTTAGGTGAAGCAATGGGCCTCCCTGTCATGGATGGAGTTATAGCAGGAGCTGGTCCTGCTGACCCCCAGGTCGAAGAGGCAGAAGATCTTGGAAGTGAAGAGGAGTCTATAGTTCATCATACTGCTAGTGTTGGCGATGTGGAGGTAAGAATTGCTGTTGACTGTCTATTATGCTCTTGCTAGCAAATGAGCATCACATTGAGGAGCTGGCTATTATATAATTTTGGCCTGCTGTAAATTACCTTCTTGCGTTTGATTAAGGATGTTCCTTCAGCATTCGTCCTTTTGATTAGGTGGCTTACTGATACTTATAATGTAAATATCCTCTAGGGTCTACGCAAAGCTTTAGCTTCTGGTGCTGACTTAAATGAAGAAGATTCAGAGGGAAGGACTGCATTGCACTTTGCTTGTGGTTATGGCGAGGTATGTTCATTGTTGATGACTCACTCGACGAAATAGCTTCAATATGTTGTTGGTTTGTCGCGTTCATTGGATGAGAATAATGGTTGGCAACAAAAAATGCAGAACTGTTTCCGACCTGTGTTGATTGTGAGCACTGAGCTCGTAATTGGAGGGTTGCTACCAGTTAAATATGACTTTTTGTTTTCTGTTTTCGGAAATAAAATTATACCGCCAACATTGATTCTTAGTTTCGATTTGAAGTCGTTCCCAAGCATGGTATTCAACACCTTTGGCAATAACCCTTGTTTTTGGTTCGATGTGTTCGGTACAAACGTTGGCCTTTCAGTGATCATTGTTGGTTGTAGTTTTTGATATTTGAGTATCAAATACCTAGTGGTCCTGAAGTATGTCTATATTAGCCAGAATATTGTGTTTCTTTTTTCTGCTTTCTTCACCAGTACTTTCAATGTTGATGTGCTCTGTGACCCATATTGCAGGTGAAGACTGCCCAGGTTCTTATGGAGGCTCGTGCTAAGGTGGATGCTCTCGATAAGAATAAGAACACCGCTCTTCACTATGCGGCCGGCTATGGCAGGAAGGAGTGTGTCGCCCTCCTATTGAAGAATGGTGCTTCAGTGTAAGCCTGTGACCTTCGAATCTTGCCCCTTTAGTTTGTTCTTCTGCTTCATTTTCACGAGTTAATTTGATGGCATTTCTGCAGTACCCTTCAAAACCTGGACGGCAAGACCCCAATTGACGTCGCAAAGCTGAACAGCCAAACTGAAGTGCTGAAACTACTTGAGAAGGATGCATTCCTGTAGTTTACAGGAGTCATCATGGCAGTTTGGATGAAATTTACAACTGGTTTGTTTCATGAAGGCAACATTGGTTAAATGTTCGAAGTTATTTTTCTTTGACCCATCGTTGATACCATATTGAGTCGTTTGAGTTTTTGGCGACAATTTACGTTCCGTGTAAGTTTGTCTGCGTGATACTAATTTAAATTCGTCGACAATGTGTTAATAAGCGCTTCCTCTATCTCAGACAAACCTCAATAGTTTGCTTCCTCTGAGGATTGATTAGAAAGGGCAGAAAGATGCGAGGAACATAATTGCTCAAGGCAGATTGAAAAATGTCGATGTGGTGGGGGATAACATTCCCCATGGGCCGGTGCTGAAAGATAAAAAAGAATTGAAAATATTTTCCTTTCGTTTCATAACAGATATAACATTTTGATATGATATGTATTTTGATGTAAAATTTGACATGTGTATAACGATGATCAAATATAATTTTTCATAAATTTATTATGAAATATCAATAGTTATATATATTACGTATTTTAATGTAATATGTATTACGGAACGATCCAAAATGATTTGATATGAAAACGAGATTTATATTCATATATATATAATAAATATAAAATTATATATATATATATAATATGTATAAGATATATTTTTTTGTTGGATGAAGGTGGATTACACAAGTTTGTATTTCTAACACACAACTTCCCAAAAGACCATGAGGTCATGATTTTAATGAGTACGGATTCAGTAGAACGTTTAGTAAAATAGATCGACAAGTTCAACAAGAACAGGAGTAGTTGTAAGTAAAATCTTGATCCAATCACGTGATCAAGAATTCAATCTTTTTTTATGACATAAAAAAAAAAACTATTATGAGAAATGACAATATAGATTCCGTACTTCTTAGTTCTTTCATTGATAACATAGATTTCGTATTTCTTTTTTATTGATGGAAATATATATGGATTGTTGTCTTTTAGCCTTCCTTTCTTACCAGTATCCAATAACAAGAGAAATGGAGTACTCTTCAAGCACTAAACGCGTCCAACATCCTACACTCTATTTATCATCGGAATTCATCCACAGTTTTTTCTTATATGTCAGCATGTCTTTCAATATGCTATTCGCCATTTCCCTTCCTGATAGTCTCATCAAATTTTCTCTTATTTCTCATCTGGAATGAACTCAAATACAAAAACAATGTAAGAATCTGCGAGCACAAAACTAGAAACATATAATCCTCAAAGTAATATTAATGTCGAACATAGAACTACAGAGTAGATATGAAAAAACCAGCACACCAGATACCATTGCGATCCTCAAATTCGAGGGATGGATACAAGGAAAAGAATCTGTCTTCAACTATACAACCTTTAGATCAAATTTCTATGCTTACGACGAGCAAACACACAGGAAAAAACAAAGTGCATGCACACGATTGGTTTAAGAGAACGCACAGACCCGAACTTCCGGCGGAGCTTCCAACCTCTATCGGACGACAGACCTCCTTGTCGAATATGCTACCTCCGAAGAGCAATCAACATAGACTCATTTTTTGTTGCTGATGCCTTTCTTAAGAAGACTTCCGAACTTCCGATATAAAGGCTTCTTCTTCTTTTGTTGCCCAGATGGTGAGATTCGGACTTCATTCTCGGATACAAGCCCATTTCCATGATCAAAGCTCTCGCTACCATCCACTTTTGAATCTAGTTCATCATCAACGGATTCTTTCTCAGCTTCCTTGTCACTTGAGTAGTCATTTTCTTCAATTTTGCAACTCTCCCACATCTTTCTTTCAGATTCTGCTTTTGCACTGTCCTCGGGATTCTCTTCAGTCTTAGTCACACTTGCTTCATCCATAGCATCTGTCATCATAGTTGTGCCCAAGTGAATAGCGTCTTCTCCAAGGCCATCAGACTCTACTAAAGAGACCAATATTTTTTCGGGCTTTTCGTCACTCCTGTGTCCATTCTCGTCAGAGAAGTTCACCACCTTAGGCAGTAAGTCATATTCTTTTTCACTGCCTGACAATTCTTTATCTTCCTCGATTCCATTCTTCGAATTGAACTCTTCAAGCATTTTAGACAGCTCTGCCACTTTCTGCACATTAAATTCCACTGAAGCCCTAAGATGATGATTCTCTTGCATTAGGTTTTGCAATTCATTTTCTTTGTCAAACAAACTGTCCCTTGACTTCACAATCTCAGATTGAGCTGCCTCGAGAGCTTCGCTTAAAGAAGCCACGGCAGATCTAGCTTCCATTAGCTCGCTTTTAGAATGAGGTTTTCCATCTGCAGCATGAGCTTTGTCCTCAACTTCTTTCAGTGATTCACGCAGCCTTGCTACTTCTTGGTTCATTGAAGAGACCTCTTCTTCAGTTGCTTTCAAATGATTTACCAGCTTTCGCTCTTTCTCTTCCCACTCAGTCTTGGACCATGCATGCTCCTCCTCAATGTGCTGCATTGCGTCCTTAAGATTATTGATCTCCTGTTTAGCCTCATCAAGCATGGCTACATACTTCTCACTAGCTTCTTTCAAGAGAGACTTCTCTTCGTCAGAAGCCTTCAAGCAGCTAACTAACTGCAATTCCCGCTGCTCCCAATCAGCCTTGAAAGCTGAGTGCTCCTTAGTGGTTTGTTGTACCATGTTAGTGAGACGGTTGATCTCATTTTTAGCTTCATCAAGCATTCCTTCATATTTCTCATTGGTTGTTCTCAAAGCCAACCCAAGTTCTTCTATTTGTTTTTCATATTCCACCTTGCTCTGGTTCATTGAAGAGGTCACGTGCTCAATCTCATGTTTTGCTTCATCAAGCATCGTTTCGTACTTCTCGCTCGTGGCTTTTAACACCTGTTTCAGGTCATCTATATGACCCTCCAGACTTTCTTGCTCGGCTTGGCTGGACAGCAGCTTCTCCTTGACCTCCCTCGCTTCCGTTGAAACCTCATGCAGTGCAGAAGCTAAGCTTTCCATCGCCTTCTTACTCTTCTCCTCCTCTTCTCTACAAGTTTCTAACTCATCCATGAGTTGGTTTTTCTCTTCCAAAAGGGTTTGGATGCTCGAAGCTGCGAGCTTTTCATTCTCAAGAGACAGGGCTTTCTCCCCCTTCACTACCTCAAGCTCAGACTTAAGGGCCTCGACCAACTTAGCAGCTCTTGTAGCTTCTTCAGTCGTCTTTTTAAGACGTCGTTCTGATTCGTCTAGATCACCCTTTTGCCTCCCGACAGACATCTCCACCAATGCCAGCTTCTCCTTTAGAGAAGTGATTTCAGATTCTGCCTCATGCAGAAGGCGGCGATTACCTTCCAGTTGCTTCGTGACATTCCCCAGAGACTCTTCTGAAGTTCTCTTTGCACTGTTTGCTTCCTCCACCTGCTCCTCCAATTCCTTCACCATATTTTTGCACTCTTCCAATAGAGTATGCGCATATGATTCGGCCATTCTAGAAGCTTCCAGCTCAACACTGAGGCGCTCACAAGATTCTTCCATCTGCACGAGCTTCCTCTCAGAGCTCTTGGCTTCAGCAAGCTCCAACTTCAGAGATTCTAACTCTGTTTTCAGTTCTTCTGCTACCTTGCCGTCATTAGCTTGAACTTCATGTTTTGAATCAAGCAAACCCTTCAAGCGTACTAGCTCTGCTGATAGATTATCCACCTTCTCAGAAAGGATCTCAGCATCCTTTTTTGCATCATCAGCATCACTGAGAGCCTGAGCTTTTGCATCAGTTGCTGCAGCCAACTCTTGCTCGACTCTTTGGAGCTCCTGTGTGGCAGACAAAAGAGCAGCAAAATCCACTGCATGTTGATTTCTCACTGCCTCAATCTCTTTATTCCATTCATCTTCTTTCTTCTGCGCCACCTCAATCCCAGCCTGCTCTATTTCAATTGCTCGAAATTTCTCGATCTCAGAACTCTCTTCTGCTCGTTTCTGAGAGACCATTGCCTCCTGGAGTTTCTCATTTGCCTCATTGGCCAGTTTCTTCATCTCTGTCAGCTCATTGTCAGCTTGAGCTTTCTCCTTTTCGACCAAAACAAGCATCTCTTTTGTTTTCTTCAGGTCTTCCAAAGCAGCATTTAGCTGTGCATGAGAGTCAGATTGCTTCAGACTCCTTGATTGCGGCTTCTTCTGGCATAAGAAAAAAGAGAAGAATGAGCAAACAAAAGCCATTATGACAAGAGACAAACAGATTCTATCAGCTTTCGATCACCCGAATAGCTTAGATGTCCTACAAGTCTTCAATCACTGATCACTTGTAATCAGTTACCCATTATGTTACAGGATATGTTTCTCGTGTAGATTAGACGCTTCGATCAAGGATGTCTTGGTCATGAGTCGAATTCTCAGACAGAAACGACTTCTCAGTTTACCAGATCAGACAAGATAAGGCCGTGTAATTATGTCTTCCTCTCCAGACCCCTCTCTACGAGGGTGTCTTTGATACTAGGCAAGTTGAGTTGCATTTGACATTAACTGAGGTTAACCAAGAACTGAACTTGCGACAATTTGGTCATTCACTCTATCCTATCACATCATTCCTACAAATTAACCTCATTGTCACAAACATTCAACTGTCATACTTAGATTAGATTATGCCATAATCTTGACGCAAAGCATGCCTCACAGCACTGCATACCTCGGGCGGAGTAGCGACCCTAGGAGACCGACGATCAGCCAAGCTCGGTTTCGAAGTAGAAGTAACAGATTTCGGGGAGCGTTGATGATCCACAGTGATCCGTGGATTCTGTCCAGAAGAAGGCGAATCGGCACTCGATTTCCTCACTATCGATCCTTTGCTGTTTGTCTTCGTTACTTTCGGAGTTGCAGCCGCTGGTGGAGCCATCGGAGTCGAATTATCGGTCGGACTAGATCGAACTAGATCAGATCTGCTCATCAAAGGTCAAATTCTCATCATATCAACCACGATACTCACGAAATGAACAACATCAATTTTCTATCAACATCAAACTTTCGAGCAACATTCATTTCGGCGCAGTGCAATTAGGGATCTTTTTTTATTTTCAAATTTTAGATCTGATAATTGATTCGATGGAGAAAATGAAAGCAAACCCTCACAAAAAGAATGAAAAAGTGAAAAAACAAAAAACAAAATGCAAAAAAAAAAAAAAAAAGCATAAAAAATTCAGATCTGGTGAGAAAATAGCAAACGTGACCGACTCAATGAGATCGACACGAATTAAGCAGGGAGATCGGGTCAGATCTGCCTAAACATAACAAAACAAAACAAAACGACACGAAAGAGAGTGTGAGAAGTTTACTTGGACTTGGAAGACATGATAAAATGTAATCCAACAGGCGCAAATGCGTTCGAGTGCAGTATAAATTTTTCGAGATTTGCTTCGCTGTGAGTATTTCTATGAAAAAATATGAGATCGGGTGGTGAACTAGATCACACACAGAGTGTAAGTGGGTGTGTTTGTTTGGTTGGAGGTGTTGGTGTGTATGTGTGTTGGAGAGTAGAGTGGAGACTGGATCTGGTCTTCTCCTTTCTTTCTTTTGTCTGCAGCAAGCCAACCCCATCGACATCGTTTTCTCTTTTTTTCCTTTTTAACCGTTTGCTATCATCTGTGATTCTATCGCTTCTAGGTCGTCAGTCTGCGCTGTAAGCTGTAGATTCCACTCCTAGGATATTCCCCATCCTTCCCCTCTGCGTTGTCAGTTGAGTTGTTAATCAAAATAAATATAAGGGTTGTGATTCATGATTGACTAATAATTTTGGACATCCAATAATATATAATTGTTTATCTATGAATTAACTAGTTAAGATTCTAAGAATTTTTGTTACATCCGAAAAAAAGAATCTCGGCATCAAAGAAAAAAAATCCCGAAAGGCAATTGATTTTTTTTGTCTATCCGCTGTAAATTATCTCGAAAAGGGATAAATTGATAATTTCACTCTGTGTGTTAGCCGGTGTCATTTTTTCTATCATTCATGATTCTTTTTACTGGATGTGAATGAGTTTGGTTTTAATCCAGCCGTTCATTTTTTAAATGGATGGCTGATCTTTATTGACTGTGTAAACTTACGGAGCCAACGTTATTTGTGGATCATTCATCTATAAATAAATACTCCCTTCTTATCCTTACGTAGAAAGTGACTTGTTAAGAACACTTATCAGGATCTTTATTTTTTTTTTTCATCATTCGTTATATATAATGTTATAATAAATTAACCTTTAAAAATAGAAAATACTATAATAATACGATAATTTTATGGAATTTCTCATTCTTACATTATAACTTTTACAATTTAACACATATTTCAACACACTTTTTAAAATTTTTATCATATCATCACTCTATCTTTATCCTTTTATAAAATCTCTATTTTACATAATCTAATGGAAGTGCAAGGGTCTTACTATCTCACTTCTTTCTCCCATAAGATAAATAACTCACAAGTCTCAAAGGTTTCAAAACGTGTTGCAAATTATTTTGGATGCATTTTAATTAGACTCTTATAACGTCATTGGTACATTGTACTTGTTGATGTATTTTTGTTTAGGATGCATTTTATCATTTATGTACTTAGGTCATTTATTAGATTTATGTCTCGTTAAGTTTATATATGTGTGTCTTCAGCATGTTCCTTGATGTCTTATAAAAAGTGGTGTAGTTTGTGATGATTGAATCACAAGTGACATCGAAAAATACAAATTATCGAAAACTCCCCACGTATATCTCTTCTCTTGAGCTTCTCTATTATAGATTATTATTGTTTTATTATAACAATCTGTAAATAAATTTATGTATGCGTTGAACCTTAAAATTGACACGAGCTCATCGTAACATGTATTCGTGAGGAGCAGTATGCAGGACTAAATACCTTAAACTCTTGTGATTCCTATGCTTGTCCTAACATTACTCTTTTCGTCCCAAAAAGACTGCACTTCTTGTATGCATAAGTAAAAAAGATGACAACACTACGACTGATTCACGAGACACGAACAAACGATATTTTTTTTTATAAATTTATCGTGAAACATCAAACATATACTATGTCACAAATTATAATTCTGAGACAAAAATGACATTCATATCATATCGTTTATTAATAAAAAAGAGCACATCGAAACATATAACGAATAGTATAGTTATTGCTCAATGTTGCAGTTAATGTAGGACGGAGGAAGTAGTTATCACTCGCAGGAGTTAATAGGTATATTTAGTGCATACCGTTCTTCCATCCTGATTCATGATTCAGTTTATGATGCACCAGCATTCTGTACGAGCCAAAAACTCAGCACCTCGTAGTCAAGGACATAAAAACATTGATCCCACTTCACAGTTTTCACATGCTCTGTTCCTTTAATCATACCCTTTTTGAGCTAACCACAATGAGAGCTCTGTGAGTGTTAGTGATCACAATCAATACCTGGATGTTCATGCGCCTCACAGCATATACTTTTCTCCTGTGGAAATGTGGGGACCAGAAGATTCACGAAGAAGAAGAAACATACGGATCTCGACTATCGTAAGTTGGGAGTCCGCAAGCTATCGTTATACGTCTCTAACCACGGGAGCCAGCTGACAAGCTCGCTCTTCTGGTCCGAAAAGATAAGATGGTGATAGACCTGCAGATCCTCCAACTCCATGACCAAATGGCATTCAACAAAAAATAGCGAAATCAGAAGACCATTAAGAAACCAAACAAGACTCTAAAACCAGAAGTCGACTATTCTGCAGTCATTTTCCACACTGCATACCGTATCTCCCAGGAAAGAACTGCGAAAGAATTGCATTGTAAGTTCAGTCTCAGATGCAAGCCCAATGAGCACACGGCTTATTTATCTTGAATAGTAAGCCGACTCACAACAAAGCATTTGCCATAATATATACAACAGAAAGATGTTAGTTTGCTGTGAAGAAAAAAAAAAAAGAAAAACACCAGTGACCTCTCAAAAACTCTATAACGAAGGTACAAAACTAGGAAGTTGTGAGGAGGTGGTCATAGCAGGATTGCTTCCATAGGACAATAAAATGCCTAGCTCATTTTATGACAACCTTAAACATCTATGGTCAAACAAAACCAGGATTGCTTCTGACAGGGAAAAACTAACATGCTTTTGAGGATTATAATTGGGAATAGAAAAACGAATTGTATGAATGATGAATCAATTACATCATAGAAAAAGTCACAAGATACAATGGAGTGAGAAGATTTCCAGCTTAACTGATTAGCTTGTTCTCGACATGGATTTAAACATGAATGTGTTAAGACACTAATTTAGTGTGAGAAACAAACCATTAATCATCATATGAAACATGAAAGCTGGTGGTACAGCCAGGCGCATCAGGGTCCTCGGCTCCACAGCAGTCGAAGAACTTGGCAGCATATGGAGGATTATCTGGACCAAGTTCACAATACCTGAACACAATATTTTGCTACAAGATGTCAGCTTTCCTCCTAAAAAATAAAACCACTACAATTTGCATCAATGCTGGGCATACCCTCTCTGAATTATTAAGCAGAACCTTCGGCTCATATCCGAAGTACTCAAAGAAAGCACATTTCACAGATGCCTATGAACATCGAAAAGAGTGGCCAGATTGTATTTACTCATGAGTGTAACCTGCTCTGAAATACAAAACCTCGATAGACGTCTAGTTGTCTACTAGCTCAACAAACAGACAATAAATATCAAAGAAGCTCCTGAGGGCACAGTCTGTTACAAAAGAGGTTAACCCGCTGTCCTGAGACGAAAGAGGGGTGAGGAGTATCTATTTGCAGCAGCTGACAAAATTTTCAACAGCAGCAACAATGACTCCTTTGAGGCTTGAAGGTTAGATTAGCCGATCTTGGTTGAAATCTGGTGACAATAAACTGTTAAATGCTACCAAGAGTTCATTGCCAGTTGCAAAGTGTTGAGTGGTTGATTTTCTTAAATCAACTAATTTAACAAGACCATGCTTACTTCATGTGGGATGTTTTTTTTCATGTGAACATGCTAAACTGGAGGTTTTTGACATTTCTTGATTTCGTGGAGGCAAAGGGATTTGGACAAGGTAAGCACAAAAAAACACATGGGCTGCATCTTTTGTTCTACACTGACGAAATATGTGCACTTGATCTTCATGTTCATACTTTGAAAATGGGCTTATAAAAACCAAGGTTTCAAGACAGAAGATGTAAAGGTGGAGAGCCAAGCAAAAGGCCATCAACAACTCTCAAATATTTAGAGAATTTGGGATAAATACGAGTTTTTGTTTTAAATATCTTTTTATTATTTATTTATCCGGTTACAATAATATTTAGAAATAATCCTAAGTATTATAATATTATTTTTTGGGTAGATGTGAATTGTGAGTGTTATAAAATACATGATTTTTTTTACATTATTTAATATATATTTTGAGGATATTTTTTTTTCATCTTAACGATGCATGAAAATTAGATCATATACATTGGATTAAAATATACCATATATATATTTCACTTGAATTTTACAAAAAAAAAATGATACGAAACGAGTCAAAGTTCAAATAAACAAATATGAAATTCAAATTATTATATTAAAATTGAGACGGAAGGATAATGCATTATAATTCCATAACATATATACTATTAAAAATACATAATTTAAATGGATCAAACTTTCTTTCGATAATGACGAAGAGTCAAACACACGGACGGCATCACAACCCACCTAATAGACGTTGAAATGTTTCTATAGGCCAACTAACATCATTCAAAGCTCATAACCTCCCAATGTCATCGCCCATCCGCTCCAAACTACTAGAATAAATCAATCAAACAACCAAACAAAGAGCGAAAAAACAAGTGATTCGTTCGGACGAATCCGCCGCCGCCAAGGTTCAGCCGTTCGAGAGGAAAGTACGCGAGCTTGCATCTCTTGCATATTCTCTGCTCTTCTTTGAATTTCCCTTTCAGCTTTGTATTCAGTATTCACCAAGGCAGAAAGTGTTTCTTCCTCATGACGCCGATTTATTCATCCACTTCAAGACACATTCAGAGAATCGAACTTCTCTCCATGAATTTACCAGACTTGGAATCTAGCACAGGGGTACTTCAACTATTTAACAATCATCTTCACACTAAGAACATGTCTCCCAGTAAAGAATTTCAAGATGAACAGCATGATAGATTGATAGTTCAATCTCCAATATACAATGAGCGGTTTCAGTTGGCTGCAGGTAAATAATCTATGACCTTTCAAAAGACATATAGCGAGTTCTAAACTAGGAACTTGTGACACCTGACAAGGCAGAATATAGCCGGATTTCCCCCAACTACGGTAAATTTCCCAGCTCATTAGTTATCGAACACTAAAATATTATCCCGTGATGAAAATCTATAATATAATAATAGTGTTGTATAACTTGTATCCTAAATATGTATTTCATGTTTTTGTTTATTTTGCGTGAAATATATAATTTTGTATATTATTTTTTCCTTAATTTTTTTACTTTTGATTTAATGTTGAATAAATATTTTTTGTGTATTTTGATTTTTTCTTACTTTTGTCTTTTAAATTAATATTTTACAATTCTAATATTACCCTAAATTTTTGTTTCTTAGAGTCACATAAACTACGTGATAGCATCCGATGACATACCAAATAATTTGTTTATAAGAAAATTTTGTATGCAATATCTATCAAAATATTTTGCTAATATTTTTCTTTTAAAAAGATTTTATTTTGATTTCGATTATGTAGATACGATAATTTATGAGTATTTCGAATTTTTTTTCCTAACATTTTATGTTGCCGTGTGATTTTTTAAAATTAGATATAAGATAAATATTTTTTTTATTTTTACATTTTGATATTTTGGAAAAAGTTCTATAATATTTTGTAGATTTTGTTTTTAAAAGATTTGCTAAATTAGATATATACGATATCGGATAGATTAGATATATTTTTTTGTTAAAAAGTTCAGATTATTTTTGTTTTTTATTAGATGGTTTGCCGATGGTTCAACACGGAAAAGAAATTATGTAATTAAATATATATTAGATTCAAACTTAAGCAGCTAGCTCCAACACACCCAATGCTTCTGGCCGAAAACCAAACTCAAACTCAAACTCAAATTCAACTTATCCGATACTACAGAATCCCACATAGCCGCCTCCAAGAGAAGAGGATGTACACCACCTCACATCAAAGAAAGAGAGTTGTTTCCATTGGGAATAAATCCTATGGTCAAGACATCCAAAAGTCTATATAGGTTAAATTGTCCTCGAGAAATTGAGAAGGCTGGATGTATGTCTTAAGTCAACCATGATTTTGATGCTAATTCCTAACCAAGGTGAATATGAGCAAGAAATGACATCGTCATAAATCATAGGCTAGTAGTGGTTAAATAGATCTACCTGCAGACAAAATCTAACAGGAAAAAATAAAAAAAATAAAAAAAATCAAAGACTAAGAGTCTAGGACTAGGTTTGATAATTATAATTGGCAAAAGAAGAGCTGCTTGTACATAATGTAGCATATCAATTACATCATAAATACAGTCACAAGGAACAGTGTGGCAGTGAATAAGATTTCCAGTTAACTGATCATGTTGTTCTTAACATGGATGCTTATACATGAATCTGCTTTTGCCACTAATACAGAGAGAGAAACACACCATTAGTCGTCATAAGAAACATGAGAACTGGTAGTGCAGCCAGGCGCATCAGGATCCTCGGCCCCACAGCAATCGTAGAACATAGCAGCATATGGAGGATCATCCGGACGAAGCTCATAGTACCTAAATACAATATTTCGTTACAAGATATCAGCTTTCCACCTAAAAAAATAAACTCAGATTTGAAATATGCGTTACAGAGTAATGCTGCACATATTCTCTCCTTCATAAGTATTTAGCATAAATTTCATCTAGTCTATTGTGAAATCGGAGAAAGCAAATGATTTTTAATGGGAAAATGCCAAGCATCCCTATAAACTCATGGAAACCCAAACCAACTCTTCGCCTACTGATTACAAATGCCTGATAGCTAGCTTTTCGTATAAGGATGCACTAATTCCTACTTTTCGTTAAAGCTAACCAGCTCCAAATCAGGAACAAAACCACATGATACTGTCTCACGCCGTGGTGTCATCAGCAATCCTTCACCAAATCAGTATCTCCAAGTCGTACTGATCGACTTTCGCCTACTTCTCGATAGGCTGTTGCAAAATCAGTTTTTGGACTGCGCAGTTTGTCTAGGTTTGTCATCACAGGAAGGGATTGGGAAATACGAAATGCGTGGTCAATTTAGCATGGTTTTTTTTTTACTATCCCTATCTGCGCGGTTAATCTTTGATCATACCCTCGGATAGCGAAACAACCCAAAGACTCAATCACATATACATCATTGAATTCGAAAATCAAAAAGCGAACGATAAACCCTAAAAATCAAGCAATGAATCTGATATCCGCAGACATTATTTAAAAAAAAAAAGCGATAATTGGAGGATTTCTTTTACCGTTTCTGATCGTCGTGGCGGCGACAAACGAAGAAGGAAGGGTGAAAACGGCAAGCGGATCGGTCGTTGGAGAGAGGACAGTACGGTGTCTTGCATCTCTTGCATATTCTCCGCTGGTTGGCGTCGTTGCCCTCTCCCATTTCTCCCTCGGTCTCTTTTCCCGTGAGTGGGTTGATCTCACTGGTGCCGATCTGAACAGCCTCAGCGTGCGCTGGTTGTATAGTATATGTCAATCCCATAAAAAAGAAAAGAAAAAAACTTACACCGGATGTAGGAGACTTTATTCGTTTCTGGAGAAATTTCTGTTGTGGTTAAGAGGGATTTCTTGTTGGACACAATGTGTAAAATAAAAGAGTTACTTATTCATCAAACATAAGATAATATTTCTGACAACTTATGAAAAATAAATAAATATTTTGTTCATTGAAAAGAAAAAAAAATATAATAAAAATGCACTAATAAAACTCAAGAAATTATAACGATAGTCGATGGATTTATTATGTTCTCGATAAAAATTACAACAGTCAATTTATTATTATTTTTTTATGTTTCATTTATTCTAAATTTTTTGCATAAAATATATTTAAAAATTGAATTTTTATAACGATTAAATAATTTT
This sequence comes from Drosera capensis, assembly GCA_001925005.1. Taxonomy (NCBI): domain Eukaryota; kingdom Viridiplantae; phylum Streptophyta; class Magnoliopsida; order Caryophyllales; family Droseraceae; genus Drosera; species Drosera capensis. Next base: position 47,070 of record LIEC01007127.1, read on the forward strand.
TTTAATAATAATTTTTATAAAATTATTATTAAAAAAATAATAATAAAATAAGTTATAAATTTTACTTGTTGAATCAAAAAATAATTTTATAATGTTATTAAAATTAAAACGGAAACGCAAAGAACGATTGGATTAAAAAAAAAAAAAAATGGCTGAATGGGGAGGAAATGAAGAAAGAGGAGACGAGGCAAATCCAGAGCCCCGTAAACAGAGGCACACAAAGGTAATTGGCCAGCGAGTTTGGATGGATGAGCCTTCAACTGCAAGGCCCTTCCCTTCCTCCTCCTACGCTCCTAGCTGAGAAGCTCAATTTTACCATGTCTCCTTCTCTCCACCTCTCCTCCTCCCACACCTCACTCTCTCCCACTCTCCACCACGTCATCGCCCATTCTTTCCACAATCACCACCACGGCTGCGCCGGCGGAGGCGGGTTTGTTCGTCTTGCCGGAATCAGATCGCCGTCCATTGGCAGCAGTCCTCGGCGCGGATTGAAGATATCTAGGAGGAATTATTACCGTAATGCCCTTTGGCGGATCTCTTGTTCTGGTTCGGATGGGGGTGGTGCTTTGAGTGATAAGATTGGAAATGAGTCTGGTATAGATGAGGATGAGGAGGAGGAAGAGGAACTTGGGGTGGAAATGGGGGAGTTCGGAAAGCAAGTTGAGAGATGGGATGTGTTGGGTCTTGGCCAAGCTATGGTATGTAGTAGTAATTCAATAACCAATGCTACTTGAAATCAGAGTTGTTTTTATATTGTTGCAGGAGAGACTGTTTTCATCGAGAATTGAACCTCGGATATGATCATATGTGACAGGAGTATTAGATCCATAGGTTAACCTCATCTTCTAATATTGTCAGTGATTCTTGAGCAGTTATAAGCTTGACATCAAGCCCTATCATCCGATGCCAAATTCTTAGCTAAAGGTGACCATGAGCAAGAGAAACAATAGGCTAGTGTACGCTACTGGATTAAACCTACCTTTTGTCTAATCCTCTTAAGTTAGAAATGAATCCAGATGTAGTGTTAAGATGCTACAATTTGTTATAAGTTGATAATGAATCACATTCATGTGAGTGAAGTTGAACAATTAAAAAAAGGAAAAAGAAAAAAGAGAAGACTTTCATTCGCAGTTTTAAACCCATATCCGCCTATTTATCTGTTCTGTGTTAAGGTTGATGCCTTGATTATAAGGATTTATACTGCATAAAGGCTTCAGTTCTGTGACTATCTCGATCGTGTGGGTGAGAGACTTGGTGATTGATATTCCTGAGATGCACGGACACGATTAGAATGGAGAATGAGTGTTGCATATTACACAAGGAACCAAGACCAGACTAACAATTAGTGTGCCTTGACAATAATTTCAGCTATTGTGAACAGTTTTAAAAATTTACTTTCAAGTTGGCGATGTAAAATTTGATAGCATCCTGCCTAAGTGTTTCTCATCCTGTGGCTGTCTCAGCATATATTTGTTACAAAGTTTGTCTGGTTCTTAAGTTGTTGCATTCATACCATGCTTTTTGGGATGGCTATTTCATTTACCTAGTGTTTTACCGTGCAGGTTGATTTTTCTGGAGTAGTAACTGATGACTTCTTGGAGAGCCTTGGTCTCGAGAAGGGAACACGCAGAGTTGTCAACCATGAGGAAAGAGGGAAACTCTTGCGAGCTATGGACGGTTGTAGTTATAAGGCTGCAGCGGGAGGATCCCTTTCTAATAGCTTGGTGGCTCTTGCAAGGCTCGGTAGTCGGCCCGTTGGAGGACCTATCCTAAATGTAGCTATGGCGGGCAGCATTGGCAGCGACCCACTAGGTGGATTCTATAGGTAAAATCTTCTTTTGCTTCAGATATGGTATTTGCATCAAACTAACAACTAGTTACGCGCTAGAATGCAATTCTGTTCAATAGATGCTGCTATCTTGGCAAACAGGAGTCTGCCATTATTCTCATAGTCATGGGCCGTGCACCTAGGCAATTCAATAGCCTTTTGTATGAGTTGCTTCTTCGATCTTTTTGCTATGTGTTTTTGGAAGCCATTTTCACGGCCTTTTGCTACTTCATATCAATTATTTGGGCCCTGCTTAAGTTTCTTTTATTATGTGAGTAACTCCAATCTATGTTGTACAATTGTAGAAACTTGGTTGTGTACTCCTGCTTCTCTTTTGATTCATTTCGTAGCTCGACCTACAAGTGGTCTTCTTTTCAAATGATTTTGCAGGTCAAAGTTGCATAGAGCTGGTGTACATTTTCTTTCTTCACCCGTCAATGAGGGAACGACGGGTACCGTTATAGTTCTTACTACCCCTGATGCCCAGCGCACAATGCTTGCTTATCAGGTTCTCCCCATCTCTATTTGCTTCTGGATCCTTATCTTCTCTATTGCTCTGCTTACAACACGTGCTCTTGATAGGAGAGATCTTTTCCCATTTCTCAGCATTTTTTGACATTTAAAATTGAGCGTGGGTGTGTTTGTATTTGAGTGATCAAAATTGGATCATCCTAGATTCGGTCTTTCATTCTGGTCAGGCTGAACCAGGCTAAAGCCTTTTTGGTACTTAAAAAAACGACTAGAAGAGATAAAAAGCAATAAACTGGGAAATAGTGGAAATAAAAGAACCTGTTCATGAAATGAACAGTTTAGACATATACCTGGAATTGAATCTCGAAGCAAATGATGAACAACAAGAAGCATCCTCATAAATCATAGTATCCAGACCTCCCGCGTTATTGTTAGATCCACCTACATCAGAATAACCCTCCTGCCTGAGAGCTCCTCGAAGATGGAGTTTCCAAAGAAGCAAGATGAGAATCGACTGGAAGCGGATCCTCCTCATCCAACTCTTAATTCAGCAAGACATTTCTAAAAAAAAAAAAAAAAAAAAAGAAGAAGAAATAAATAAAGATGAGGAAGAAGAAGAAGAAAACTTCGTACTTCTCTGCAACTATTGGCTTGGCTGGAAATTTCAGGGAGCCACTGGAAAAATGTTGTTTGCATGTTATCTGTTTATTTTCCTTTTGCTGTTTCTGTGGTTTGATGGCTTTGTACAACCATGTTATTAGATATTCTCTCCGTCCCAACAGAATTACAATCATTTGACTTATCACAATAATTTATGTGTTGATTTTTGGTATAAAGACTAAATTACTCTTTCACTTGTGTGAGTTATAGGGGTGAGAAAAAAAAAGGATGAGAAAAAATAGTGAGGTGGATTGATGTGATATAAAATAAATAGTTAGGATGTTTTGGTATGTTTGTGAGAAAAAAGTTTTTAAATAGGATAAGATTGTAATTTAGTTGGGACAATCCAATTTTGTAAGCGTTGTAATTTTATTGGGACAGATGGAGTATATGCTCTTAGATATATCTAGCTTTCGAATTTTGTTGCTAAGTATCTTAGCATTCTTTGTTTCATTTGGGATATAAGCTGTAAGAAATTTCCTATCGTGTTCAATCAAAATATTGCGAGGTCTATGATGCATGGTAACTCTTCCTTATTGCGAGGTGTATGATGCATGGTAACACTTCCTTTCTCTGTTTGACAGGGAACATCATCCTCTGTTAGCTATGATCCATGCTTGTGTAGTACAGTCACAAAGACGAATATCCTTGTAGTTGAAGGTTATTTATTTGAACTTCCTGACACAATAAGAACGATTACTAAAGCATGCAAGGATGCGTATGGCAGCGGAGCTCTGGTTGCAGTGGCTGCATCAGACGTGTCCTGTATTGAGAGACATTTTGATGATTACTGGTAAGTATCTTTATACTACAATTTTAAGTGAAACAAGGAGTGATATTTTCTACGGTCAGTGGATCTGCTGCTAAGACGGATGGTATGGTACTTATGTGCTTACTTTCATTCAATTTTCAGGGAAATCATTGGGAATCATGCGGATATTCTTTTTGCAAACAGTGATGAAGCAAGAGCTCTGTGCCATTTTTCTCCCAAAGAAAGTTCGATTTCCGCCGCTAGGTACTTGAGCCATTTCCTTCCCCTTGTCTCTGTCACAGACGGACCAGGAGGTTCGTATATTGGCGTGAAGGGAGAAGCGGTATACATCCCTCCTTCACCTTGTACGCCAGTTGACACATGTGGAGCTGGAGATGCATATGCCTCGGGTATATTATATAGCGTTCTTCGAGGTGTCTCGGATTTGAAGGATATGGGCACATTTGCATCCAGGGTCGCAGCTGTAGTGGTTCAGCAACAGGGTACCCGGCTCAGGGTTCAAGACGCGGTTGAACTGGCTGATTCTTTTGAGTCCCATACGAGTAGGAGAAGTCGACCATTTGATCAAAACACGAGTGTAGCGTAGCTGATGTTATGCTGCACGTTCATGCTGGTGTAGTGTTGTGCATTACTGTGTTGTAGATGATTGTCCAACAGCCTTGCAATGTATCTTTCGTTGTATAAAGTGATATAAACAGTTCATGATTTATTGTGATTTAACTTGGGAAATAGTATCAACATGATTTCTTGTTCCACCTGCTGTGGTTCGGACTCTCTTCTCTTGGAATACTACATGATGTATGCTAAGATGTTTTTTTTTTTTTCTTTGTAACTGTCAAGGTTACAAATATCGAAAATGGTCATTGGTAACAACAGACTCCACTGCACAGAATCAACACAAATGGCTTCATGAGATGCTAGCTTGTTCGTGACGCTGCTAACTTCTCTGAAGATCCAAGAGCATGTAGTTTCCTGAATCGTCCCAACAAATCAATGCAGTGTCGAATATCCCCTCCCTCGATAGATAAGTCAGACACCGTTCTCAAGCATACTCATGGCATGACTACAAGTCTACAATTGGTCTCAATGGTAATGCGTTCCATGCCCAACGTCTTCGCCATAAGCTAGGGCTTCTCCAATGATTTGAAGACTTGCATGCAATAAAACAGGAATCAAAATTCAAAGTCAAAGTGAAGCCACAATTTCCCTTTAAGATCAAAGGGTAATATGGTGTTCTCTGCCATTCCATTTAAGTAATATTGTTGCACTGAATTCAATAAGATGAAAAAACTGCAATGTGAATTTTGAATTTATCAAGGATTGAGTTTGTCATTGTTGCTTATACTCTTTTAGTGAAAATGTTCAGATGTGTCATTGCAAGCTAAGGCCTATTTTAAGAAAAATATGAATAGTTTTTTTTTAAGGAGATACGAAAAATAGTTTGATACTCCATCCGCCCAAAATCGTTGCAATACTTTGACCTGACACACGTAAAACGACGATCAAAAATAGTTTTTTGTGAATTTATCATGAAACATCAATGGTTATATAACTTACGTATTTCAACTTAATAGATATAGTGGGACGATCATACATGATTTGATATACGAGACTTGTATTCATACGTATAGAATAATATAAAATATGTCAATATTGTACTACCTCTGTCCCATATTTTTTTTTTGCAATGCTTACATATTTTGTAATATTTTTCTACGCATGAATATAAATCTTGTTTTCATATCAAATCACATCCTCGCAACATGTATCAAGTTGAAGTATATAATTTATACAAACATTGATGTTTCTCAATAAATTTATAAAAAATTACGTTTGATCGTCGTTGCACGCGTGCCAAAATTTACACCGATATGCGTGCCAGGTCAAAGTGTTGTAACAAGATTTAAAGAAGAGTAAATAAGATCCAATTCATTTTGGGGTTATTATCTCAATTCAATTTAAATGGAACCGGGTCTAGTATGAATTGCCGATAGAACTTGTAATGGTGTCTCGAAAAAAAAGTAAGTTTTGCCGGGCTTTTCTTCTTTTGTTAGGAAAACTAGTCGTTCGCCTTGTCAATCCGTCAGGGCCCAAATACCTCCATTTTCTTCCACGAACCATTACGGGTGGAGTAATAATTATGATAGAGGTAGTACTCCCTTCGTCCCGAATTAAACATAATATTTTGAAAATCACATTTGTCAAGACAAAATTTGACTCATATTATGGGATAATCAAATATTATTTTTTTAAAATTATTATAAAATATTAATGATAATTTAAGTTATGTACTTCGACTTGATGTGAGTGACATAATTTTATTACATCATTAAGACGACAAACAAAACTTCTCTTAATACGCGTTGAATAATATAATGATTAAGTACGTTGCAAATCGAAGGGAATATAAAAAACATACAAGACATTTTCACTGAATTTAGTAAATTAATTGTTTTCAAAAATGACGTTAATACATGTCTCAACCCAACACAGTTGTGCTCTTTCATCTCACGCCGGTTTCATCCAAGTCAGACAGAATTCCACACAAACTGAACTCTTCTCCTCCCTTCCTACCACCTCCCCTTTTATCTCGCTATCTACATCTAACCGTGAATCTCTGCAGCATTGTTACCGTGATAATATCAGGATATTCATCTACCCTTTCGTTTGTAAAAACCTAACTCAAACTTTTTTAACCCAATCCAATTCATCTGCTTTGCCACTTGATAGTTTACTCCTCCAAGAACTCTCAATTTCACTCACCATTTCTTCACTCTTGAACTTTCATGTCCTTCACGATTCCAATCCAAAGCTCACTTCTTTTTTTTTTCGACCCTTTTGCCCAATTAGTAATACCCACTAGACAATTTCTCTCTTTGCTCCATTTCTTTTTGTTCTTCAATTCAGTGTAGCAAGCTAGGGTTTGTGCTTTGCTTTGATTTCTGGGTTCTCTTTGTTCTTGTTTTGATGGATTTCGTCATCAACACGAGCCCTGAATTCCTTGCCAACAGAAGCGGCGGCGGCGGATTCGACGATCAAGAAATCTGGGCAACTGAAGACGAATATAGAAACTGGAACTCTCCAACTGAATACAACACAACCCATTCAATTTACAACTACAACTCCAACGTAGTTGCAATCTCGGTCCAACCCGGTCGCCCTTCGCCGCCAGGCAAGAAGCCGAAGATGTCTCCTAACAGTGATTTATCCATCAGTAGCAGCAGCAGTCGGTCCAAGGCGATTGGCAGGATGTTTTTTAAGACGAAATTGTGTTGCAAGTTTCGTGCAGGGGTTTGCCCTTATGTAACTAACTGCAATTTTGCTCATGGAGCTGAAGAATTGCGTAGGCCGCCGCCCAATTGGCAGGAGATAGTGGCGGCACACGGAGGAGAGGAAAGGGATGTGTTGTTTGAGCAGCAAATGAGGGAGGAGCATCAGATTCCTACGATTAGCACGTCGGATTCGAGGGGGGAGTCGCAGAGATCGTATAAGGGACGGCATTGTAAGAAGTTTTATACGGAGGAGGGGTGCCCTTTTGGGGAGAATTGTACGTTTCTTCACGACGAGCAGTCGAGGGCGAGGGAGAGCGTGGCGATCAGTGTTAGTCCAACTGTCGGGGGTGGGTATGGCGGTGTTGTTGGAGGGAACCAGAAGCCGTCGAATTGGAAGACACGGATTTGCAATAAGTGGGAGACGACTGGGAATTGTCCTTTCGGTAGCAAGTGCCACTTCGCTCATGGCTTAGCAGGTGATTTTTCTCTCATTCTCAACTATGATTGCTTTTTTCTTTTTCTTTTTTCACAAAGGAAATTCCAAGCATTTCATCTTTTAAACCAGCGTTCACTTACGGATTTACCATCACAAAATAACTAGCTTTTGCTGACTGGTTTATCACCACAAAGTAGCTAGCTTTCGCTGACGGATTACCACCACAAAGTAGATCGGTATTCAACAGGGATTGCTAACTATGGTTGTTCAATTCCGGGAAGAACAAGAATGCTTGTTAGAGAAGGTGTGATGTATGAATTGATGTCGAATTGATGATTGATTGCCTTCCAAATAGGGATTGGTTCATTGCCATTTTTATTCCTATCTGTGGGAACAAATGAGGGAACACATACCATTTTTATTCTTTCAAGGTCATGAGTATCATTTGAAATGAATTCTGATGATACATGATATGCCACTCAGTTTTCATGCATATTACCATCAGAATGGTGGAAGAATTATCTACTCATTACGCAGGAAATGCAATCTTCACTTCCGTTGGGAATTAGAAAACAAAATATGCATTTCAACTGGCTATCATCTATATATGTTTGATCATCAGCTGTCTTGTTATGGGTAGAAGCTAGTGTTTAAAGGAATTTTATAACCTCTTTGCTTCATTTTCTTGAAATACTCTCTTCAAGAGATGTTTGATTTGTACTTTTTGCATTGTGCTGAATATAATCTCTTCAGTTTGTTGAATGCATGTAGTTCTTAAATTCTGCTCAGTCCATTTCATGCTATCATCAAAGTATCTACACGCGTTGGGTGTTTCACTCGCAAATTGTGCTAGAGATGGAAACCGGAGCTATGGGCAAGTAAAGAATGCGCTAACCTTACATTCCCTGAGATATATGTCATTAGTCCTTAGTTCAATTTTTTGGGTTGTGTTAATCTGCCTTTCAAAGTAAAGTTTCCTATGAAGTTTGACACGAAATGCAGAAACTAATTTGACATTTCATTGTAGTACTGAGCATCCTCTACATTCTGCTTACACTTGCATGGATTCCTGTAAAGTCCTTCAAACTTTGATCATTGATCAATTGGTGATATTTCCTGTTTCTATGTATTGCCTCTAAAATGGTATGCAACATTCTTTTACAGTCTACACATACGAAAAGCTTGAGTTGATGATAAAACAGTCCACAACATGATTTGTTGCTTAACAACAATAAAGAGTTTGGACTGCGAGTGGAGTTTTCTGTTGCATATCCGTCTGTGGATGTGAGTCATTCATCTTTAGATACAGAGTTCATGCTATCCTGATGTCATGTAGGCTGCTTTTTATCCTTCTAATTGTTTACCATATCTTCGCTTTGCCCACTCAGGAAACACTGAACGCACCTGCCTTCCATGAATATCTTTTCCTTACATTTTTGGTTTTTATTTAGTGACTCATAAGGGGTTGTCATTGTTTATTCAAATAAACTATTATTCCTTCTAAATCCATGGAGTTGTCACAACTAATGTGCGTTGGAGTTGATGTGATATTTCCTTTTTGGTGCGTATATTTTTCCCGCCAGCAGCGAAGCACTTACACTAAAATGCTTGGTTATCGTATGACAGAATTGCACAAACACAGTGGAGGGGCTTCGCCTATGGATCCTGAGGGCAGAGAATCCTCAACTCCGCCGGAATCAAAGCCCAGTGGGATGACAGTCACAGCGAGAACAAACGACACTGCAGCGACCTCATCTGTGCTGCTGTCTACTCCCCGTGCTGATTTTCACAATGTAGGAGTTCCTTTCCAGAGGCCTTCAGGCATAAGACCCATTCAGAAATGGAAGGGACCTGACAAGATTAGTAGGATATATGGAGATTGGATTGACGAAATCGAATGAATGTTATCAGCCTTTTCCTTTCCTCAGTTGTTACCGTCTTCTATGAAGGTATTTATAACCTTTGACGTGCATTTGGATGATCTGGCCAAGTTAAGCCGGCACCTTTCCACTTGTTGTGTGCTCTACCTGTTTGTTACCGTCTTCTATGAAGGTATTTATAACCTTTGACGTTGTCACTTGTGTCGTAGCGTCTGCTGTAACTTGTGTTGTAGCTTGTGTTGTACCATGTGTCAATTTATGTTTATCGTTTCGCCAACTCTCCCATGTATTTGTGTGTGATATGTAATGGTTGCCACTTTCTACTCCTCCATAAATGATGTTTATGTGAAACCTTAATAGCATCCGAGGATCAACGTTTCATGATAACAGCCGATCTTCTGCATTTTCTGTTATTTTGCACTTGATTAAACTCCTCTTCGTCCAGTTGCCCTGTAATGCAGATGAGAATATACAGACAGCATTCGGCACTGATCGTGTGGATGGACCTTTTCTCATGTGCAGACTGCATACCAAGAGCAATTACAACTTGTAATCTGATTATTGAACTATAAGCAGTGCACAGTTGTAGATTACAACACTTAACCCCATATCTACGAGACCCCAACCTTATGAAGTATTACAATCTGTAGTCTGTGCAACGTCAAAGATGCTTGATTTCTTCTTCCAAGCTTCTGCTGCAGAGCTTCTTGCTGTCTACATATGCAAAACTAGCTATATATATGTACATATCCCCCTCACTTGTATTTGCACCTCCTATACAATCATATATATACATATATGCATATGCATCACGGCTCTTTGTCGTCCTCGCGGAGACAAGGCCACACTAGTGTAAGTTATGTGAATACGTAGAAAAGCGAAAGGAGAGTTCAAAGGCCAGCTTGTGGTTTGACTGAACAAGTGAGATTGTTCGTTCTTGCTCAGTACTGTATAACAAGCGCACCCAGGGGAGCCCTGTGCGGGATGCCCTTCCTCCTCTTGGATGTCCTGTGGCTCGCAGCTGAAGAAGTGGAGGCAGTCCTCGGCGGTGTTGATGGGGTAAAGGAGGAGCTCTGAACTCTTTTCTTTGCACCGCCACCATGAAGATAACTCAAGGATTCCTCAGAGTCAGAGTTACCTACAGCCGCATCAGTATTCTTCCTTCTCCAGAAATTCTTGGATGTGCCATTGATCTGTATATAACCCAAGAAAAAAATGTTACCCTTTGCACAATTTGAGCAAACGTTAGCTGAACTGATTTGATGACATTTGCTTCGACTAGTCTGCTCAATTGTTAATGTCCTGCATTTCAGCTACAGTGACTTCTCATTGCTTTTGGCTTGTTTAACAAACAAATAATGTTAGATTAGCTCTTGGTAATATCATAGAATCTGGAAGCCACCTGATAGCGTGGATGCTCAAAGAACCACCCATCAGCCTAATCAACAACAAATATTTTTCCAGAAATCATCTAATTTTATCAGTTCCCCTTATATTCATACTATATTTAATCTTCTTTGAGGGAGAGAGCAATGGGCGAAACCTTGCAGGCGAGGGAGCAGAAGGAGAACGAATCGAGAAGGCCGCGATCACAGACAAGGCAAGTATTAGTCACACCCTTGCCAGGCCTAGGCTGCGGCCTCTCATTCAAGAACACGATCCGGGCGCTGTTGATTATATACGTCTGAATCCCAGCAATATCCATGTACTTTTGAATCTCCGAAACCCTTATCACATCATGATACGACGACCTCCTTATCTACACCACCACAAATCAACCAACCATCCTCACCACAAATCAACAAATTATAATAATGATAACATGTCACTTTTATCAAAAATCTGAATTACTGATGATAGAAGATCCACTAATATATATCTAACAATCATCATTATACCTGAATAGCGCGATGATGCTGATGAGACGACAGGAGACAGAGGGAACAGAGCGCGCCTCCGTGACGATCATCATCCATGCAGTCCAAACAATACATGTTACACTCGCTTTTGTGCGCATCGGCGTGAACCTTGCACTGGACGAAGAACGTCGTCCTCAGCAACGGCTTCAGCCACGGCGGCCACTTATACCGCGCTTCTTCTTCTTCATCGATACCAATCCGACCGCCGCCACCACCCTGCAAATACATCTATCAAGATAGATAGATGGAGAGAATTAATCAACGAAGTATGAAACAGTCCAAACAAACAAAGAAAAAAAAAAGAAGAGGAAGTGATCACAAAAGCAAGTACAGAAAATTAATTAACTCGTTTGACTAAATCAATAAAGAATAGAGTTTGTGATTGTTGATTGATGAACCAACCATCAAATCCAAGTAGCTGAGTTTTCTTCAGTGTTGAAGATGCAGTTTTGGATGATTAATGAGCTAATAACAAAGCCATTTGATCATATCTGCTTTTTTGCAGAGAGATGGAAGAAAAAGAAGAGGATGATAGGATTAGGAATGGAGAATAGGGGCTACACTACACAATCTGGAAGGGACTTTTTCCCCCTTTTTTTGTCTTTTTGTTATATTTTTATTTTTTTATTTCTATTATCTATTTATATGGTTTCTTAGGGTTTTATGGGGAGTGAGGAGGCAAAGGAGGCGGCTGGGTGTGGGATGATATATCATCATCCTTATCTGCTGGACAGAACATTGAACGAGAAGTGAGTCTTATGGTCCAACCCCTGAATCCGTGCCTCGACAACAGACATATAATAATGGATGCATGAAATTGAATGGAAGGGGAGAGAGAAATCGTTTGAATCCCTGTGCACCTTGTCGTGACTTATTTTTTCTGAAATTTTAGTTCAAGACTATATTAAAGAATTGATTATTTTTTATTTATGGTGTAATATGAAAAGTATTATATATATATATATCGTTTTTCTTATTTTGATAAATTGTCATCACCCACGTATGTGATATTAAAACTTTGATTCATATAATATTTATTGTATTTCGAAACAATTCTGATTTTAATTAGTTCAATCTGTTTTTGGTTTTGATCCCACCATTTTAGTTGGAATATCAAGCATCCTGTGACAGTCTTCTTTGACGCTTTAGGTTAACCTAGAAACGATCCATCGAAGTTATGACGATAATTATTCAAAACTAATCAACCAAGTGGAAACATTAGTAAAAGTAGCAACATTAATGAGAAAACTCATCTACATTATGCTTCCGAATAAAAATATCATTATTTATCCAATAATTCAGAAAAAGGAATCCATCCATTTGCTCCACCAGAATTAATAATGGAAAAGACCCCAATAAAGCAAAATTAAGGTGCGTTTGGATTAAGGAACTCATCTCCACCGTACGTTTTTTTTTGTTCGTGTTGGCCTCTTTTTTCTTAGTTCCATGAAAACGATACTAGCCTTGTCGACAACAATGAAAAGATCTGGCAGTTGTACAGTCTCTCCGTTATTTTCAACAGAAATAAACGTAAACATTTTAAAGATAATGTTCGTAGCTTAATGTTCGCAAAACTACGTAAAGATGATGTACGTATGCCAATGATATCTTGTATGTCTCTTATTTGCAGACCCAATAAAATAAAACACACCAAAGATAAAATTCTCTTAATATTTATTACTTCTGTTGCAAAATATAGTGAACGTTTTGATCCGTCATAAGAATTTATATGTGTTCAATTTTTATAAAATTTATGAAAAAATAATTTTTTTAGTGATAGTGTGATGATGTTTATGAAAAAGAAGAAAAAAAGGAGATCAACAGATGATAATTTATTTTAATATTTTTTACATTAAAATTTATTAAATTTGATATGTTCATTATATTTTAAGATGATACGATTAAAAAAATATAATCTATAATATGAGACAGAAATAATATTTGCTTATATAAGAATCAAACTCGCCATATGTATTCAATATATTCTTGTTACTTGAGATCAGTTCAAAAGGGATAAAATTCCCCATCACTTGACCAACTGATCATTTGTTTTCATTTTTCGACACTAAAGTACCGTTATGACCTTTAACATTTTCATATTTATTCATAGATCCCCTTGCGTTTGTCGGACTTTGTGGGGTAAATACCGGTTTTCAAGGCAGGTGTCCCAACAAGTAGTGCCACTTTGAAGTTTGAACTCCACGCGTGGAAAATGACAATTGATCCCACCTCTTCGGCTACTTCTCTGCTCTGTTTTGTTCCATATGACATGAAACTGTTTCATTATCTTCTTAGTTTAATAGCATCAAGGTGTGATTATTAGCCATCTTATTCTTTAAATTAATCCTTCATTTTGAGCTGAGGTTTATTGCTATGCTAAAATTAAAATCGACTCAGGGCATTCATATCAATGTCTCTTAAATAAAGATTCTATAAAAAAAAAACAGAATATGTAAATGAGAAGTGTTGATCTAATATTGAAAAAATATGTTGAGATGTGCACATAAATTATAAAAATTATAAAAATGATGAATAATGAACAATAAATTTATAAATATAGAATATAACTATACCATATTGAATTTTTATAAGGTAAAGTAGGATGAAATAGAATATAATGAATAATAAAAAATTGAGTGAAATTTTTTTGAGACTTTGATATGAATGCCCTTAAACAATCACCACATAAATCATATCCACACTGAGCTGCTTTTTTTTTTTTTTTTTTTCAAATTGAAATCCACAGAGCTTTTATATACGAGTATAAAAGAAAAAAAATCCCAATGATTCGAAGATAATTTGTCATTTCAAAAACATCACAGCAAAGCAAACGATTGATTCCTGTCAAATATGCTGGGAAAAACACATACTCCATGTTCAGTTCAGTTGCTTGTTCTCAATAACATAGCAAGCTAGTCCGGACAGTCTTACATTGCCGAATCAGACATCCATGTTACTCTCGAACTCAATAGGCACTGGAGATGGCACGTCATTACCACGCAAGCGAGACGATACCTTGTCTATGGCAGAATTCAGTTGGCTCAATTTCGCATTTAGAGTTTGCCTCGTCTTCTGCTATCCAGGGGCCAAAATAAAAGAAATGAATACAAATTAACTTCTACAGCAATGTAGCAAACTGAACAGAGCAAAACTGAAATACGGTCGGCATTCAGTTAAGAGCTTTTTATAGGTACCTCCAAGCCGTCATCGTCTTCATAGTATATGGGTCGTTTAGCTCTTCGGAATCCATACTCATCTTCATTCAGCAAGGATCTTCTTATCTGTTACAAGACAAGAGAAACGGAATAATAAACCACATAGCATGCAGTAAGAGATTTTTTTCACGAATGGTGTACAGGCTACAAAAGACATAACAGCTTGACAAAATACTGCGCACAACTTGTGCAGAATCAAAATGAGAATTAAAAAAAATATAGCAGGTCCTTCATGCCACTGCTAAAAGAAGACCACTCGTCTTTTCTAACTTATGTGCTTCTCTCTCTTGGATGTACACATTTTGAAATAATACCTCAATAGACATTTCTCGGATGATAGCAAAGAATAAAACAGACACGATGAGAAGAAAGAAGAGCTTCAAGGAACACACGAAGGTTTTGTAGCGGACCAGACATGAGTATCAGACGAGGTATTTCCAGTTACCTGAAGTTCAAAGGAAAACCCCTTTCCATGATATAGCTAACGTTATATTTCTAATCCAATTCTATCCGCTCGAATTTCCTGAAAATTAATTGCTATTACCTTATTTTTAGGTATGGCTTGAATCACTTTAATTCATACTTTGATGGTGAGTTCTCAAACCAGCTCTCAGGTTGAAGCTCAGACTTCAGAGGCCACAGAAGCTTCGGCGAGGGACTTCGAGTTGAGTTTCCATTTACACATATATTGCAGGCAACTCCATTAGTTACAGATATACGATTGTCAAGTTCACCAAGCCTGAAGGCTCAAGAATTTAGGATTCTTTATTAGGACACGATGTGTATCATAGTATATAATGGTATGTTATTAACTTTATGCAATCGCATTGCTTTGTTAACTGTTAAGCATCCGAAAAAAGGATAAGAACAATTAAACAATAATACAACATGAAGAAGCAATTTACAGATTCGGAGCAGAACTGTAAGCTTTTCCATTATTGTTTCATAATTAAATCACTCTTCTACAGTAAGCCTGCAGATAACTAACAGAAAGAGAAGAGATACCCCACCACACTCCACAAACCATGAAGGATAATTTTTTGAGCTTAGGAAATCAGACATGGAACTACTCATAATGTAGTTGAATGGCAACAATTATGAACAATAGTCAGGAAGTGAAGACGAAAGAAGAGGCTAAGTTTGAGTTGGC
>LIEC01007129.1:0-92040 GCA_001925005.1 Drosera capensis
ACTACAAAGCAAAAAGATTAAGAGACTATTCGCAAATGTTTCTACAAGTCATTAGAATATTAGACAACAGGAGTCATTACTCGTACCGATAGTTATAGTAGGGATGAGAATACATGCAGAAGACGGGAAGTGACATAAGCTATATGCTATAGGCAACATGTAACGTGTAGACAATTGATCGATCAGGTTACCAAGATTAAGAGTAGGAGCTTGTAAGAGATGACAAGGCTATGTTCTATAGGAAACGAAGTGCGCCTGTCCAAAATGAAGAAACTATCTCAGCATATCAGAATGAAGGACAACCAAGGTGACTGACTCCGCCTCGCAAGAATCTAGCACGAGCCAATCATTCCAGAAATGGATACCTAAGCACTGAGTATACCAAGATGCAAACTTAATTAACCCAACAATACAACATTTACGAACTCTCATCAGTGCATCCAGCACCTTGTACCGCGCTATAAAGACGAAGGCAAACATAACAACTTAGATTATCCCGTACCTGGTTATAAGAAGAAGGAAATGTTCCTAGTCTCACCCTTATGCCCTTACCGTTACAAGAGACATTTTCAAGCTGATAAAGGGAAAGAGTTGCTTACCTCATCAACCCAAACCTAATTGATGGGAGTGAGACTAGGGTTTGGGCAATGGAACCTTGGATCTGTAGAGATTCAAGGAGAGTCCGACACCCCGTAATTAGCATAAATATATGTTCAAGGACATCTTTTAACTAAAAAAACCTAGATTGTTATGTTAGGTTATAGGTTATTCACATATAAGTTTCTCTTTTTATTATTCATGATCAATACGAATGATTAATCATCTCATCACATATCTCAATACTATCCGAGATCTTTATGAGTGGTGCGTCAATGAGTTCACCTTGAATTGGACGTGGAAGCAATTGGACATATATGAGCCTTCTTTATTTTTCTTTTTCTTTTTTGTGATAAGAACATTTATCATCATAAATATATAAAATAAATGCAGACTTTTTTTTTTTGTTGGTCCTCTACATGTCAAGTTTTCATTGGAATAGAATTAAACCAAAGATAGAAATAAGATCGAAGCACAAAACATTTGCACTCATACCATATGTACTTGTCAACTTATTTTAATATAAACTATATAAAGAAGAGAATAAATTTTCGTTTGTTCGATCATTCGATTTTGGTTGATCATGGATCCGTTTCATACTTCATCGACTTTTACAATATAAATAAACAATAATTATTATAAAAATTATAACCAATAAAAAACTTTATGCATAAAATCTCCATGGACTTTCAGCTTGTGACGCATAACCCTTATCCACTCATAGAATATACACAAGACCCCCTACCGTTTCTTTTTGCTTATACCGTTAACTGAGTTTGTGCATTTACTATGTTGCCCTCATTTATTTGTCCAAAAGTGCACAAAACCAAATGATCTTCTTCCTCACTCTCACGCCTTCCCCAAAATCCAAGCCGTTAAAAGAGAGAAACCTGCAGAATCTAGGAGATAATGGTTTGGAATTGTAATATCATGAAATATTCTCAATAAGGAAGCATTTATTTTAAATATGGTAAGATATCTTTGAACGAAGCGATAATCCCGCAAAAATCTCAACCGTTTCCATGATTAATTCAATTACGTCTCGATATAAATATTTTCAAAATTTATTGACCTCGGAGGTTTTGACCTAGCCTCCAAGAAGAACAGAAGCCGTAAAGGGGTAAGCTATCATTTTTCGTTTCGATTTCGTTTTTGTTTATACATTCTTCTCGTATTATAACCAATGTAACCGGATCGAATTCCGGCAACTCCCGACCCGACGAAGCTGCCTGAAACCCCAGCCGATCCCGACCCCATCACCCCATTCCATTCCCCAGCCCCGCCGCCCTCCCTTGTCCGCCGTCGCCGCCAGCAGACCCGTCCCCGATGACAGCGCTTGAAATCGGAGACCCACCCCCTGGAGTCCCCGACGATCGGCATCGCCCTTCACCTCGTCCGGACTCGTTGAAGCTGAAGTCGACCACTAGTCCGGCGACGATGATAGAAACGGACTCCAACCCTCCATGAACGACGTCGAACGGATCTCGCCCCGAGATCCCGAAATGCCACAACCTCCTTGCACACAAATCAGGCCACACCCGACCCCGATTAACCTTTCTCGACGTCGGAGCAAATCGAAACGGCCGGGGTTGATTGCTCTACTTTTGTCCCTCGCCTTTCCCGATCTCGCCCTTGGTTGGGATGGCTTCGAATAGAGAAGGAAGGGGAAAGGATCTCCCCCGTACATTAGATTATAATTTTATGTGCATAATCTCATTATTTGAGTATATGTGTGTGCAAATATTTGTTGCGCACAAGGATATGAGTGATACTTATGCAGAACGTGTGGATATTGTAGGTACAGTTGATACGCAGGAGCGAGATTAGGCACAACGGTTGAGCTATCTTTTGATTTTAATCATGACGAGGTAACACATATCGTTACCCTAAATTTTGTATGCGTGACTTGATTTGTGTGATTGTTTGATCACCTACTTACATGATAAATAAATGAGTAAAAGCTGGATATGCTTGATTGTCTTGATTTGCTTGTTTAAAAGGATAACGATACAACCTGTAGAATATTATAGAGTTTAATAACGATTCCTGATTATTGCTTGTTATTGATGTATGTATCTGGTGCTGATTATTATTTTTATCACGAACTATTAACTCTAGTGAATTCTAGAAAATGTTACGAAAATATCTGACCTGATTACTTATAATGGAATTATTTCCATTATCCCCAAGTATCGTTTAAAGTGACAATTGAGAAAATAAATGTCGTGACAGTCAACTGTTGTATATGAAAAATTAATATAATTAATTTCATGATATATGCTTGAGAATCTTGAAATATACATGCTGTGACAGTCACATGCTGTACATGGAAATTAATATAATTAATTTCATAATTCGATGTTGAAAATCTTGAAAACTTGTAAATCTTGTTAAACATGAAATTAAATGGGTTAATTTCATGTAATCTGCTTGAGAATACTGGGAACTTGAACATGAAGAAATTCTTGTAAATGATAATGATTGGGAGAGTTACGAGTACTGGACTGGCTAGGGAGGATGTTTTTTTCCGTGTCAAGGTTACGACTAATAATCAAATACTGATAGATTGAGCAGGGTTTATTCCCAATTGACTGATGAATTGTTTGGTGGTTGCTTAGCTTATTTGAGACCTGAACTTCCTTTCATCTTTTATGCTGAAGTGTTTACATCTTCATTGAAAGTAATTAGTCCTAAAGGAGATGTGCTACTTGATACCTCTCCTAGGGTTGCCCATCACAAGTTGAAAATGCAGAGAGATTTTATGCGGTTATATAATACAGGTTAAGGCCCAGTGCACCTTTAACACGGATGAAACACATTCTCGACCGGAGTCGGTGGGGGTGGGACTTCAACTTGGACTTGCACCGCATAGGTCGGCCCATGTGCGACTGGCCCATCGGGCTCATTTTGTAGAACTAGTTGCTAAAAATTCTAAAAGTCATCAGCAGTGCTCTCTCACTTTTCCTTTTATGAGAGCAATGAATTAATGTAACATATGCTCCTGTCGCAAAATACATATCCTACCTTCCATATTTGTTTATCACCGCTTATAAGATGACAACATGAACTCGGTCTATAAAAATTGTAACGTAGTAACATAGTACGAATACATGAAGCGAGTTTGAGTTAGTGAAGTTATACCGTCGTCAAGGTACTTTTTGATATTGTCAAGGCTTTACGCTTGTAATTTTTTTGGACAATTTACCCTGGTCTCATAAATTCCCGAGGCCGATGAGAAGTCATGTTTGGTTGGTTTTACTCATTGAGGGATGACTTATCTATGACATATAGAGTGACATGAAGCTGAAGGCCTTTTTTTCTTTTTGGTCAAACAATGCTGTCCCTACTTTAATCGGTTTCATAGGCTTTGAATATGCCATCACTTTTTTTAGACCACAAAAAATACATGTTTTGACTTCGCTTTTGACCAGAAAATACGTGACCATTAGCATCAATCTCCATCGTATGAGCGGTCACAAAGAAGGTGATCCAAACGATACACGACCTCATGGTTCGATAATAACATAGAGACAATATCAAATAAATGTCAGTAATTTGTACTTACGCTCGATCTTAAAGTTCTGACTTAAGTATAGAAAAATATCAATAATTCAAAGCGATATTCTGCCCAAACCTTTTTTTTTTTTTTTTCACATCAGAGTGAGACAGTATGAAAACTCTGAACCATCCTGTCATGAAATTGAATATTATCACATGATTCAGGGAATCAGGATAGGACATGATCATATCATATGTTTCATGCGAAACATCTCTGACTTCAAATTTCGTTGTGTAAATGCAATATTCAGAAGCAAGTTTATGGGCCCGATTTCACGTTTTTCAGTGGGCCCTTTCCCACCTCATGGGCTGACACTCACTGGCCCGGGTGACTGAACCGACCATTGAGCCTGCAAAAATAAAATCAAATTGATGAAAACATATTTCGTCCAAATTATTGTTTTCCTATTATGAACACGATTAAATTCTTTAGTCCCAGTTTTTTTTGATGGGAGAATCGATGGTATATAGATGGACATTTAAAAAATTCCCCACATGTTGGTCGAGTGATCCTGGTGGTCATGTCTCGATAGTTTTTTCCCATGTGTTATGTCTTTACAAGTTGCTGAAAGAATTTACTTGTGTGATTATATATAAAGATGCCATATAAGAGTAATGACCACAGCACATTAACTAATTAATCCACTTGTATAGCTGATCTAGGGCATATATATGGAAGATTTACTTTCGATTGACCGGAACTAACGATAAAAAGACATCCATGACTTTGTGAATAGTCTTAGTCTAAATAAGAAAGTACTCCATAACACGTCGAAATCTTAGCCAATGAAATTATTTTTGTATCAAAGTTTCATAACTCTTAACCAATATAATATATGCAAAGGTCTAAAATGGATTTTCTAGAATCAATTCGAAATATCGATAAGATTAATTCTTTAATTTAATATCAAAATCTATCGTAATATATGAGGCCAGGAATTTCATCTTTATCCCCTCGATCATTTCTTGAAATAATACAATGTCAACGAACTCGCCACAGGGCAGGGAAAAAATGCTCCAAATATCACTTTAATAATAAAAATACTAGTGTTCGTACAGTATTTATTGGCGAAGATCTAAAATGGATTTTCTAGAATCAATTCAAAATATTGATAAAATTAATTCTTTAATTTAATATCAAAATCTATCGTAATATAATTTCATCTCTATCTCCTCGATCATTTCTTGAATTTATACAATGTCAACGAACTCGCCACAGGGCAGGGGAAAAAATGCTCCAAATATCGTTTTAATAATAAAAATACTTATGTTCGTACAGTATTTATTGGTGAAGGTTAAAATTACAGGGTACACACGTTTACTTCCAGTGTGGACCTGTTTCCACAGTGGTGGGCATCCGCTGCACATACATGTGTATTTATATTCCCATCAATCAATTTATTATTCATTTCAATGCTTTGTCCTGCCTGTGTAAGATATACAGTACAAATATTCTCTTTTCGTTTAAGATAAATTAAACATGTACATGGTACTATGTCATAGGGCATGTCTAAAAGATCGTACTCAAAGACCACTACAATATCCCAACTCGATCGCTGACTCATTGTTTTGCAGATGTACGCAAACAAACTCATAACGACATTTATTCGACCTTGATTATCTATTCTCATATGTAGAAATTCTTGTGGATAACATTTACATCGGACTGATAAAAGGATCAAAAACCAGGAATTTAACGTTTTTTAAAAATAGAAAAACGAAAAATTCAAGGGTTCATAACTCGCATCATGTGAGTGCAAAATCCGCAAAGCGACAACAAACAATGAGGTCGGCAACTGTCGGCCGCCGGTGGGCCCCTCCCCTGTGATCCAGGAGCCCAAAAAAATCCCATCATAAAAATAGAAAAAAAAATGGTCAAATAAAATTCAAACTCATATTTTCAAATTAATCAAAATTAAATTATTACAAACCCAAAATCGAATCAAATCACTCATTTTTTTATTTTAAACCACCTCACAGATCTCAGCACTCTCCTTTTCAATATCTCACCCAATTATTTTCCCTCTCTCGTGGATCATACGTTTCCGAACAATCACACAACTCAAGTGAGCGAGTGATAGAAACCAACGAAGCAATACCTTTTTCACGCATCTCTTGCTCTCATCGTGTACCCTTTGAGTGAATCGAACCGGGTCGGGTCGAAACCGGGTGGATTCGAAGCGGGTTGTAATCGGGCTGTTTTATCGATTCGTGCTCGATGTGGATCTTTGAGGGTAACTGTGTGGATTGATTGCTTTTTGGGTAGTTGATTTTGATGGGTGTTTGTTGTTTTCGGTTCCCCGTTTGGGGAATTGCTTTATTCGGTGAAAAAAAGTATATTTTTTAGATTTTTATTTTAGGTTTTGGGTGTGGGATTGTATCTAGGGTGAGGGAATCGAGCTACTTTGATGGCTAAAAGTGGAGGAGTGCAGTTGTTTTCATTGTTTTTCGGTGATTTGATGCTGTTTTTGGAAGGTAGAATTGATAGGTGGTGAGTTTGTGTGGAAATGGAATGATACGTGTTCGACGAAATGCCTCAATGATGGAAAGGAGGAAGAAAGCGTGTATGAGTTGATATTGTTTTTTGAATCAAAGGTTGAATTGAATGGTATGATTGATAGTCGGCTGGAGGAAAACTGAGGGTTTTATGTGTTTGTGTTCGTTTGAATGCGTCTTGTTCAGCAATACGAATGATCGAAGGAAGCATGTTTGTGTTGCTATTGCTATTGGTTTTGTTGGTGGGTAAAAATTGTGTTTATGAGTGCAAAGGTTTGATGTATTGTTGGATTTGGTTCTTGACAGATTTGATTTTCGCTGTCTATTTGTTCCTTCTCCCTACATGAGATTTGGTTTTCTATGAAATGATTGACTGCGAATGCGTTTCTTCTTCTCTTTTTTCTCCGAGGTGTTGTCAAAGATTGATCCGTTTCTATGAATCTAGTCAGAGAGGAAAATGGTTGATCTGTTCATGCCGTCTTGAATTCTTTTTCTTAAATGGAGTTCTTTGAATTTTGTAGATTGTAGATAACCAACTCATGTAGAAGTGCAGGACGAAATAATTGAAGAATGGATGTTGTAGAGGTGGAAGAAAATCTGTTCGCGATAAGTGATGCCAAGGTACAATATTCCTCACAATGGCAATGCAAGTTTTTGTCGGTTTCCCTCTTGGTGATTAAGGGTTCATTTCTGATAAAGAATTCCTGTCTTGCCGATGGTATGAGTATTTAAGGTATGTTAGGAAGAGTCTTAAGCTGAAATTCCATGATGGTTCATCTCAATGGACCGTGTCTTATCGGATCATTTGAAAGAAGGATATAAATATTACTCAACCCTTAGTTTTCCCTGTAAGGGTAAGTTTTCCGTGGATTGTGCTTCAACTTGGAGGTCTTAAATAACTAGGACGGTGCCTGAGGCTTAATGCATGGTCCTGCACGTAGATTGCTTGTCATACATGGTGCTGTGCTTGATTTGCTCAAAGCACCTCATTGACCTTTATTGCGTTGCGAGGATGTCTCTTTTTTGGTACATTTGCCGTCATTGATTTGGGGTCGATACTAACAGTAATGTTTGTTATTGCAGTTACATGGGGGAATGTGCAAGATATTATCTGGTATATACTGCAAAATATTGAATATCTTCCCTACTCTAGAAGCAGCTCGCCCTCGGAGCAGGTCAGGGATCCAGGCATTATGCTCTTTACATGTTGCGGTTGAGAAGGCGAAGAATATTCTGCAACATTGCTCAGAATGCAGCAAACTATACTTGGTAAGGTTGATTGCTCAGTAATTTGGATAGACTTGGTTATTCAATTATGCCCGGATAGAGATGGTAGATTGACTTGTTCTTGCATTTCAAACTATGTCCTTTCCCGCTGATTGAATGGTTAATTTTGGAAAAATCCAGCTTGGATAGACATTTTCCACAGACATGTGTATTCCTATTGCGAAATTTGTACTCCTTGTATGATTTGTTGTTACACTTAGAGTACCTCGAGTCTTCTGAAGGTTCAATGCGTAGGCTTCAATAATTCTTTGCTTCAATTGCATTATGCTAAATGATGTCGGATGCTCAATGGCAACATTTTTTTGGGATAGGCAATTACCGCGGACTCTGTCCTGCTGAAGTTTGAAAGGGCAAAAAGTGCACTTGCAGATAGCCTTAGACGAGTCGAAGATATCGTTCCTCAATCCATCGGCTGTCAGGTATATATTACGTGTGGTTTTATTCCATTTCAAGCGAATTTCTTCTAGATCTTTACACAGCTCTTTTTATTTATGCTTCCTCCCTTAAAGAATTTACTGGTTAATTTGCTGTTGCAGATTTCGGAAATTATGAATGAACTTGAAGGGACTATATTTTGTCTCGATCGATCAGAGAAACAAGTTGGTGACGAGTTAATCGCACTGCTTCAGCAAGGGAGAAAATTTGATGAGAGCTGCAGTGATAGTAATGAGCTCGAGTCCTTTCATCAGGCCGCTTCCAGACTCGGGATTAGCTCGTCTCGAGCTGCCCTAGCAGAAAGAAGAGCTCTCAAGAAGCTCATAGAAAGAGCCCGCACGGATGAAGACAAGCGGAAGGAGTCAATTGTAGCTTATTTGTTACATCTCATGAGAAAATACTCCAAATTGTTTAGAAGTGATTTGGCCGAGGATAATGATTCGCAGGGCTCTACTCCTTGTTCACCTACGGTGCAAAGCTCTTCGAAGGAGGGAGGTGGGCATCCAAACCACATGGAGGCAATCGACCAACAGTTCTCAAAGATCAATTCTTTTAACTTCCGGCCTTCGTTTAGTTTTAGGCCGAACGATAGGACATCAGGGCACTTGCCTATTCCGCCTGAGGAGCTGAGGTGCCCGATATCTTTGCAGCTCATGTATGATCCAGTCATCGTAGCCTCGGGGCAGACATATGAAAGGATCTGTATCGAGAAGTGGTTCAGTGATGGACACAGTACCTGTCCGAAAACTCAGCAGCAGCTTCCTCATCTGTGTTTGACTTCTAATTATTGTGTGAAGGGTCTCATTGCTAGCTGGTGTGAACAGCATGGGATTCTGATTCCTGATGCCCCGCCGGAGTCTCTTGATCTCAACTATTGGAGACTTGCACTCTCTGATACTGAATCTACTATATTAAGATCGTTAGAGAGCAGCAATTCTTGCAAGTTGAAGGGGTTGAATGTGGTGGCGCCAATTCAGGAAGTGGATGTGAACGAAGGTTTGCAAGGAAATGAAGTGGAGGCTGATGCTCAGGATCGAGAACAGGAAGATTCAAGTGATGCTGATGTGTTGACGAAATGTAAAGAGTTTTTGGCGATTTTGGATGACAAGCGGAACTTGAGAAAGAAGTGCATGGTAGTTGAGCAACTGAGACTGGTGCTAAAAGACGATGAGGAAGCTAGGATCTTCATGGGCTCTCATGGGTTTGTTGAAGCTCTCATGCGGTTTCTCAAGGAAGCTTTGCATGCGGGCGACACATCGGCCCTAGAAGTTGGTGCCATCGCTCTATTCAACCTAGCTGTTAACAATAACAGGTTTGCTCTCCTCAACTGTATTGAGTTACTTCTGCAATGTTTTTTTTTCCCTAACTTCATTTCTGAGCCATCTTCTTGGGTCCGTTGCATTGTTAGGAAAGGGAAATGAAATATTAACGGATTGCACAGGAAAAAAAAGAAGAAAAAACCTCTCCGTGCAGTTCCGACGATATGACTACTATGCTGTTATTTAATCTCATTGGTTCTTTCGCTTTTCAGAAACAAGGAACTGATGCTTGCTGCCGGAATTGTTTTTCTGCTGGAAGAGATGATATTGGATCCCGACTTCCATGGGTTGGCAGCTGCTCTTTACCTGAACCTCTCTTGTTTAGAGGAAGCGAAACCCATCTTAGGAACCAGCGAGGCAGTTCCTTTCCTGACCAAGCTCCTGTCTATTGGCGACCCACAATGCAAGCTTGATTCTCTTCACGCCCTTTTCAACCTCTCCACACTATCATCCAATATCCTAAACCTCATCCACTCTGGGATCATCGACGGTCTGCACTGGATTCTCGCTGAGCCTCACGATCACACATGGACGGAAAAATCCTTAGCTGTTCTAATCAACCTGGCTTCAAACACTGCTGGAAAGGATGCTATCATCTCAGCACAAGGCCTCATTGCGGATCTGGCGGCCACTTTGGATAATGGTGAGGTTATCGAGCAGGAACAGGCCACTGCCTGTCTTCTTATCCTCTGCACCGGGAGCGAGAAATGCAGCCAGATGGTTCTGCAGGAAGGGGTGATCCCGTCGTTAGTATCCATTTCCGTGAATGGGACGACCAGAGGACGGGACAAGGCTCAGAAGCTCCTGATGCTATTTAGAGAGCAACGGCAGCGGGAAGCACCTTCTACACCTCCTCAGCCAGTGCATCAGTCTCTCTTGTCTGTTGAGAAACCAACGCCGCCTCCTGCACCAAAGCCTCTAAGTAAATCAGTTCCCTTGGACGGTCCGAAGACAATACCGCCAAATGAGTCACGACCACTTAGTAAGTCGGGCTCCAGAAGGAAGCTGAGGAAGACATTCACTTTCTTCCGGAAGAGAACCACCTCTGCCCATCATTGAACACCCACAGCTCGCCTCATTCACCCCGTATAGATTGTGATGTGTCTCCGTTGTGTGCGGTTTGTTTAGGATATCTGATATCTCATCTGTTGTGGTGGCGATGGGCGCGATCAAATTTTGTTACGAAGAAGAAATGGTGTACAGTTCTTTTTATTGTAATTCTTGTTTCTCCTTGTTTTGCTTGGTAAAAAGTGCAGGAAATTTGTGTATTCCTCTGCTGTAGGTTAAATACTCCTAGATTTACGTTAATGGAAGTTGAGTCCTGAAGTTTCCTTGAAGTGAAGCTCATCTAATTTTTTTTTGCGTATTAGCTGTTTGCACAAAAGTGCTGGTTATGCTGCTAAAGCGAAGCTATAGAAGTGACTTGCTTATTAGCTGTTTGCACATCGGTGAGTTTCTATGTTGAAGACATAGAAGCTATAGAGGTTCTATGCAATATGTATCCGAAAGATAACAACTGTGAGTTTCTATGTTGAAGACATAAAAGATGGTATGCTGGCATTGAAGCTATGTGTTTGCTTAAGCCATAGGTCTGATACCCTGTGAAGAACCTCAGCAAACAAAGAGAACTAACTAAATAATTAAAGTGCTGGTTATGCTGCTAAAGCGAAGCTATAGAGGTGACTTGATTCTGTCACAAGTGCATCGAACCATTGCTTAACGACAGTAGACTGAGGTCAAAACTTAGAAGTACAAACTAAACATTGTCGTCTTATCTTCTAATCTCCACAGATGATCAAGCAAAACATATTCTTCGAACATACAAGGTTACCGTCAAGAGGGTTCACACGATACAAAAGAGCTCAAAATCAAAGAAGAGTTCGCAAATTAAGATCGTATTCAGGAATAACCTATCTACACCAGAGTTGCAAACAAAACTGATTCAGCATTTCTCTTTCACTTTGTTCCTAGGAAATCAGATCAGGAATAAAGTTACAGGCAAAGAGCGATGGGATTCAACCATTTGCCTAAGCGCCTAACTTACATAGTTAGAGCCAACTGATAGCCTATCACTACTCTCAGCAACTATTACTATTTCAAAATTTGTTTGTGGACCAAAATCTATCAAAACAAAGCTTAGACACATGTTAATCTCTTCAGCCCTCCATTTTTCTTGCCAAGATATCGGAGTCTCGATCCTGATGCTTTGACGCTTAAAAGCGAAGCATTCCTACATCTTATGTGCTCCCCATCCAATATAAAAAAAGTCCAGTAGCGGAACTCCCCCTTTCACGGACTTCTCATCAATGTCATTGCCCGCGATCTTCTCTTGCCCTTTCTCTTCCTCCTTTTCCCCGTCTTGTATCTCCTTTTCAATCGGTTCTAGCAGTTTCGCGTCTTCTTGAGCTACTTTGTCCATGACTCCTTCGAATGAGTTCATAGCCGACTCAAACTTATTGTCATCTTCTTGGGAATCCCTGAAAGTCAGTGGCTCATCCTCCTTAGCATTGTCATCATTCGCATCTTCAGTATTCTCAAGAGGAGGAGGATAAGTTTCATTAGTCAAGACTCCGGTCTCTTCTCTGCAGTTTGTGTCAACCATGATGTCCTTCTCCATAGCACTTTCCGAACCACAATCTGTCAATGCCGTGATCAGAGAGTTCAACAAATTGATGGCATGAGAGACTGCCCACTCCAGGAGGTGAAAGATCGAAGGGGGCCTATTCAGAATGTCCTCAAGTCTCCCAGGCATAGTTTCCACAACATGAAGCACTACATCTACTTTGTTGAACACATAGGCTAGCAACGGGAAGCAAAATTCAATCATCTTCTCCGCTGCTACCATATGATCATCTATAAATGACAGGATCACAAGCCACATATGCATCATAGCATAGATCACAGGATTAGCGAACGCGAATAACTTGGTTGTTCTTCTTGATAGTGAACCGATGGGTCCGTTGATTTCTGTGGTCTTGACATGGAGGGTGTGGACGATCGCAAGGAACGAAACCCCACATGTGTGTAGGGGATGACTCCTGGTTGTCTCGGCCATTTGAATCCTGCATAGTGCATCATGAACATTGTTTCAAGGTATGTCCATGCTCAAGATGAATTCAAAACCAACAAGATGCTTACGGCTTCTTTTATATGAGAACAAGCAATCGCTATCCTTAAAATAAACATTAATGTCCTGAAGCGCCAGCATATGAACTAGCACATCCTTCCAGGTAACCTGACAGAATAACCCAAAAAGTCATCACGACCCAATGACTGATAGAATATAACAGAATCGATTATATATAGCATGTGTATATTTAGTTTTGAAGATTGACGATATCATCTCCTATAGTTTAGCCTACAATTGCGGAGAATAGGAGAAGGACAGGAAGTTTCACTTCTATTATGGTATCAGAGCAAAGGTAACAACCTAGGGCAAACTCCTGGCTTCCGCCGCCTTCTCTGTTACCGATTCTGTTATATTCTATCAATGACAACTTCAACTTGAATCATCCAAGAAATCATTGAACCCCCGGATTAGTGTGCGCCTACATACAAGACGATTCAACCATGAAATTACCCATTGAGCCCAAGTCATTCTGTTCTCGTCATGGCTCAAATTTGTAACACAGGAAACATACAAAAGAACAAGAGCAACTCATTGGCACACAGAACAAACAAATGGGTATAACAATGAATTCAATGTAAATCCAAATTAACCCAAATCAAATCATCATAAACATGGGAAAGATGAGATTGTTTTTTGGTTACCTGTTGCTCATTTCCCAGGAATATGAACGCAACCTTTCTCTGCAGAGTTATCTTAAATATCTGCTACAGAGAAGGGCGAAGATGAAGAATGAATGAATGAATTCAAACTAAATTTATGAAGGTAATGAATTCAAACCAATTTTAAATAACCTTTTTTTTCTTTTTTGATCAAAAATTTTTAATAACCTTTTACTAGTTAATTAATTGAAAAAAAAAACATCATTGATCTTAGTTGTGATTGTTTGTGTATAGGAATTGAAACAGCAAAGCGCCCATATAACGGATGGATTAGGAAATTTTAGCCCAAATCCAAATATGGGATATACCAGTTTGTCATATGAACTTCCAAAATTATGGAAGATGTACTGATGCATGACTCCATTTGCCTCAACATACACACATAGTCTACTCGCAGATACTAATCTTTCCATCTAATTGACTGCTCTCTCCCTTCCATTTATACCACAACATGTATTTATATTCCATTTTTTCAATACGCATGACTAATATTAACGTGTGATTACATTATGTATTTTATACAATCTATAAATATTTCAAGATAAGTTTGAAAAACAATATTTAATATGTAGCTCCAAAGAACTTAAGTTCAGAAAATATAAAAATCGAATAATCCCAAAATAAAATGAAAGAAATATAACTAAAAAATATATATATTTATGGTTAGTCAGGGCGGAGAAAAATAATTTAGAAATGAATGGTTAAATTAAACACATTTTTTACAACGCGGCTCGATCTCGCTTTCTCCGACTGTCGCAGTCTCGCAGAGCGTCGATTTCGTTAAATGCGATTCGGTCCTCGGATTCCGATCAAGGTGTTTTCACAGTGCGACTATTGATTTCAATCCCTAGGGTTCCATGCGATCAATGATCTGTGAGCTTCGAATCCCATGCGCAATCCTGAAATTTTTCTCTGATCAATCAATGATATGTTCGCTTTATATGTTCTTGCTTGTTTTCCATTGAATCGTTGTTTGTATTTGAGATTCATGGTTTGTCTGTTCGTTTTTGGTGCCGTATGATTATTAGTCGTCTGCATCAGTGTAACAGTGATAATTTTTGTTGTAATTCATCTGTGTGAGATGATTAGTCGATGATGTGATGTAACATCATTTGCTTTCACGGTCCGAGTTGATCCTCGTTGGAAATGTTATATGATGTGCCATCACTTTCATCAACGAATATCATAGCAGGACTAAAGTGCATTAGATATGAACTGACAGTGTAACCACAGAAGGTTGCAAATTCAGTATCGAAAAATTGTTCATGAATATCTGTTTAAGTCTTTGCTGGTCATTTCTAGGGCATTGCTTTGCTCATGGCTAACATGACCTTGATATTGAAGAGTAAGACTTAATGAGTTGCTAGTCATGAGTTATATAGGTCTGAATCAGGTAAGGATGGAGGAAGTAAGATTTCTGAAAGTAATTTTGAAAAATGTTGGAAAATAACGTAGCGATTTTTGTAAGAGAAAGAAGGGAATAGGTGAACTTGGGAAGGATGAACTGATATCATGTTTAGTTCAAATCTTCATATCTAGCGGAAGATAACTAAGACTTCATGTCGCACCTGCCAAAAATACTTATCTAATTCCCCAGTGCCCAAGTTGTAATGGCTCTGATACATGATCGGCCAATAGCACGTTTTGTGATGGTTGAGACTAAATCTGTTTTATGAATACTGTAGGATTGAAACCTTGCAGGAGAGAGACATTTAGGTGACCGATGGCGGAGCGGATTACGGACATTTTTGTACCCACAGTATCCAGTAGAACACAGGCCATGTAGGGGACATGATAAAAGCTTTCGTCATGAATCCTGCTGTTTCCAGATCTACCATTCACCTCTTTCTTCATGCTTCAAGTTTGTCGCTGGGCCTTCATCAACAATTCAGCACATCAGAGAATACAGTGTAGGTTCTCAAAACTGAACCAAGGATTACCTGGTGAAAACGTAATAGCCTAGTTGGCCAAGAATACAATTTTTGTTTGGCATGTATCCAGCTACAACCTGAACACAGTCCTCACCAGTGAACTTTCTGGCCGAAGTATATTTGGGAGAAAAAAAAAAACAATCATCTGCTACTGTTGGGCAGCTGAAGTAAACCCGAGATGACGCAAGGGGACAAAATCATGCTCCATTTTTCCAGACGTCGTGCAAGAGAGTATATCTGACAACGCTTCTACCTCCTTGTCCCTTTGGTGCCCAGTTTGGTTTTGTGAAAGCTGGAGATATACGGATGTTCTCTGTAGTGATTGAACTGAGAGGCAGATTTAGCTTGTCGAGCTCATCGTCACTGTTATAGGACTTCTTTAGTATTGATGATCCACCTTTCTGGTGACTTTGATCACCTATCTCTCCAATCATGTTTGAGAGTGAAGCTGCTGGTGTAGAATAGTAGACAAGTGGATTCGCAGTGCAAGGAAATGTATTGATGGATTTCTCAGAATTATCGCGAGGTCCCTGAAGGGAAGGAAACTAAAGAAATCAGCCCTAGCCTTGAGCAGGTATTTTATTAACGTTTACATGGATTCATCTTTTTTCTTTTTCTTTTTTTGTTTGGGTTCCGGTTTCTCAATGAGATGCTAACCTCAATATCTACAGCCCGAATAACAGAATCTGGGACAGGATTCGGTGAAAATTCATCTGGGACGAAATTGTTGAGGACTCTTTTGATTACTGGTGCGCCAAGCAGAGGACAAACCTTTAGCACAGGAAAACCATAGTGAATACACTTGATACAGAAAAATACCCATGATTTTAGGACGGAATCTATTCTGACAAATCACCTCCTTTCTTGTGGATGCATCACGAAGCATTCCAAGAGGAAGCATCATCAGATCGCTCAATGCATTGAGGCGGCGGAATTCCCTTGAAAATGCTTCTGGTTCAAGTTTTTTCTGTTGATTAGATCTGCGGTCATCATCTCTGTCAGAAGAGAAGAAGTCTGCGAGACATTTGGACCAGCTTGCCACCTGCACAGAAACAAATATCTTGTGTCAGCTTTTTTCGACTGAAGTAACCTATCATTTTTTATAATATATGGTGGGAGGAATGAATAGCTTGCCACTGACAGCATTTTTCAGCTGTGCTCCAGACCCAAAGCTTGATTTTCCTGCAGGAATCGGGAGGACCCCGGGATCTGTAATGGGATCAGATATGGGATCTGTTGGCATCTCTTCATATGTATCACGAAGTATGGCATTGAACATTGCTACATCAAGTCTGTCTGCTAAATGCTCCATCACCTGGAAATAAATCGGACAATTTTTGTTACAGCATTGGCATGATCAAATGGCAATCATGATCAGTTTCCTGCATGAGTGATACCATTCTTGGCAACATTGGCAAGCAGCCACAATCATGGCCTCCTGCTCGAACGGGGCAGAGTTTTTCACAAGCATCCCGGAAGGCTTTCTTCCAAAGCTCTGTTGAGAAGTGTCCCTGCTCTTGATCCCCTAAGCTGAAACTCAACCTGTGAATCGACCTTGAGCTTGTTCTTCGCCCTTTTTTCTTTACAGCTTTAGGTTGCATGTGTGGAGTGAAGCTCTGAGCAAGAGATGGATGAAAACTCATGCATTCGGAGAATAAATTAATCACTACATACGATAAAAAGCACAGCTAAGGCATAAGATGATGGAGAGGGAACTTGGCATCACCTGCCACCATAGAGACTCGACGATACGGGAGAAGATCCAAGCTTCTATCTTCTCCAAGGCAATAACGAACGTTAGCGGATCTTCCCAGTCGTCCTGGTCATCCTTTGGGTAATTTGGTGTAGAGCTTCTCTCTGATTTCTTTCCTCGGCCTTTGGTTTCCACACATGGTTTGACAGGAGAAGGCACTTCCTTGTTTATCTGGGTGATGATACCCCTGAGCATTACTGAGTTCGAGAGCCAGAAAGTCAACCTATTTAACAGGAGGCGTCAAAAGAGTGTCCTAGTCACAAGACAGGAAAAGGGACCTGCTATATGCTTCGTGTTACTAAAATTACCGAGAGTTTACCATACGGCTAACTCTTACCTCGAGACATCATTTCCACATGCCTTTGAAACTAAAACTAGTCCTGACACTGTGGTATTAGCTGCACTAGTTCTCTTTGTTAGAGACCCTGCTCTATGTGCATGAAGATAGTATCTAGAAAGGCGGCGAGCTGGTGTGTGGACCTTTCTTTTGGAACTCACATGCTCAGCTACAATTGAATAGAGACCAACTTCAAGAGCAGCAGCTTCCCTCAGTTCTTCCTCGAGCGATTGAATTCTTGATTCCAGCTCATATTTATTTTCAGCATTAGCATTCTTAATTTCCTTCTTCGAAATTGTATCCGGAGCTTTAGGTTTAGGATCAGTGTACGCGCTACTATTATCTTTTGCCTTATCTAAGTGGAGGGTACTGGATTGTTGTTGTTGTTGTTGTTGTGAGTGAAGGGTAGTGAGTAGCTCAGTGCCAATACCAGCCGTTTCTGAAGGAAGGCGGACGGATTTCATGTGCTTTAACTTGTCAGGAAACATAATATTCTGTAGATCAAGTCCCCTTCTGCCATATTTTAAGGTATGACTTCTAGCTTGCTTTCTCGGTGTAACTTCTGAGAATTTGCTAAAGTCAGCTTCTTCTGAAGTGAAATTCTGTTTTCCTGATACCTCATCTTCTTGTTGATTTTCTGGTAATTCTTTTTTCCTAGTTGTGATCTGTTTACTTGATCTTCGATCGACATCTCCATTGTCTTGCAAAGATCTAGGACTTGCGAGGTCTGGATTCATTCCCCCCTGAAATTGCAGCAACAAAGCCTCATTAGTTTCTCCATGGACTAATAAATGCTGTGGATGCTGCTACTCTTTCTATCCGTCTTCAACTCTCTTATCTTTTTATTTGCTATATCGTACGTACGTGTAACCCTTACGAAGTGATGCGCATAGGTAAACTCTAGGCCATATGGGCTAGCTCACGAATCTCATTTTGCATGTGTATACAATCTGGAAAATAGCCGGATATTACCCAAAAGTGTTGTTTTTGTCAGGATTTGAATTTTTATTATCAAGATGGGGGTGCTCGAACAAGTCGGTCGAAGCAGCCAGTTTTTTATTGCTATAAGAACTATGTCCTTCACCTCTGTAAAGGTTTGGCAGTGACAAAGTTGTCTATGCTAATGGGATCCTTCATGCCAAATAGAAGGTCT
This sequence comes from Drosera capensis, assembly GCA_001925005.1. Lineage (NCBI taxonomy): Eukaryota > Viridiplantae > Streptophyta > Magnoliopsida > Caryophyllales > Droseraceae > Drosera > Drosera capensis. The sequence goes on from LIEC01007129.1 coordinate 18,656, forward strand.
TTCTTTTCATGATCAAGGGAAAAGACTGTAATAAAGAAACGTACTGTAACATAGTTGAGCATTTCATCCAAGGGGGAGCTCCCGACAGAGGCTGCAGAAGGAGTTCTTGAAGAATGGGAGGAACCCTCGTCATCATCAGTAACGGATGTCAGGTCAGAATCATCTTCGCATTGCTCACTCATCAACCGCAGAACTGATTCTATTCCTTCATTATCGAATGGCTGGATAGTTATGTACAGATCTGGTTGAACCACACCTTTAGCCATCTTCTTAATGGCTATGGGGGCGGTAATGGTTTCAGTGTCCTTGATGATTCCATACTCTGCCAGGTTGATGGTTGCTGTTCCCAGAAGCTGACCTTTTGCAGCCTTCTCCTTTCTAGGCTCATATAAGGAGAACTCCAGATAATTCTTCTGGAAACCTCTACCGGCTTTATTCTTGCCGGAGGTAACCAAAGTTACGGGCAACTTGAAGAACTCATTGAACTCGATCTTCCCGTCGTCAAAGCCATTGAGAGATGGAACTCCAGGAGGCAAGAACCCGGAATTCTGTTCACCGTTTTCCCATTGGATCATCACTGTTTGAATGGAACATAGATTCACTGAAGGCGGCCATGGCTTGACTTCAAGCACCGTGACAATGTAATCTACTTGAACAGGTATACCCTTTTTCTTCGTCTTCAATCCAAGTACCATCTTGATCAGTATATATCAGAATTGCCTGTATACCACTGCATGGAGGAAGTAAAAGTAGTGGGAAAGACGATCCAACTATAAAAACCCAAGGTAATAATGATCAGAAGTCTTGTGGACGAAATGATTAGTAGCAGAAACCTGTTTAACATAGCAATCTGACAACCTCCAAGCCGTAACATAAAATGCTAGTACTTTAAGGACATAACTGATTACCTTGATGTAGAGTTCTTGTATTTGCAGTCGAACCAGACGAGGAATGATGGAAAGAGAAGATTCAATGACTGAGACAAGTTATAAAATCGAAAAGGGATGTCGTTGGCGGGTATTCAAGATGAGCAGGCCGGCATGTTTTCAGGTGGTAGTGCTACCCATTTTGTTCCTTCTTTTAAATTTTTAAAAGGTCGCTTTTCCTGTGTTTTGATGATTGATGTTCTCAAGCTTTGATCCTACACCACCAGGAAATTTTATATCTACCTACAGTTGCATTTCGATGTACAAACCTTTCTTTCTTAAAAGAAGAAAATGATTGACCCTGTTCTTGCTTCTTATAATATGCTAGCCTATTCGGTAGCAATCTGTAGGAAAAGTACTAGATAAATCCGTGCGCGCATGAATTAGTCTGTGAAGCCTTGTATACTCTATAGACTCAATCTTGGAGGTTTTTATGTTCATCAGTACTTGAATCTGACTTTCATGATCATAATCGAGGGATGACTATCAATTTGCACAGAAACACCTTTCATGTGTAGTTGCGGATATGGAGAATATTTGCTTGTAATCAATATTGACCATCATAGGACTGTTGAATACCATTTCATCATTCATTAGAACGATTTATATCGCTGCATTGCCTAATTGGATCTTGTTTAGAAGCATTTGCAGGTCGGTCACACATATTGGAGTAATACGTTCATGATTACGGCAATACATCAGCCACGAAGGAAGCAGTTACTCAGCCTAGCAAATCAGCAAGAAGGAAACTAGCAGTTAACGTTGATCGTTGAGGCATCCACGTTCAGTTGAATATCCAATGATGAGCACTTGCTTCCTTGCCATACTCTTAAAGTTGTTTTCTTATTATAAACTTGCAAAAATTGTTGACTTCTTGAAGCTGAGCTCCTTTTCTTGGCCAATGTTGCCTTGCATTTTGCAAGAAGAACATCAATTATCATCGGGTTATTCTTCAATGAACCAGTTCATACACTGTGCTTGACCCTTCAAGTTATTCTAGACATACGAATTTACAGTGAAATAAAACAATTTGTGCACAATCATGGAATCCCATAGAGCATAGTTATAACAGGGTAGATTTTATATCGTCCAAGACATCAAGATCACATAGGAATCATTTGCGTCTCGGAACTATTATCCTCAACCCTGATAATCAGAGTTGCTGAAATGAAACTAGAACACAGATAGCAGGCAGATTACAACAGATGTGTAAGACAAGTTCCACAGATTCCACAAATGTGTTTGTTTCCGTCCCCTGTTGCTAATCCTATGAACTTCTTCATCTCATCTTGGTCGCAGGGCTGCCAGGCATGTTAAGATTGGCTATCAAACAAGTGTCTTCTAAATATCACGGCACCAAACAAAACTACTAGCTATGTATGCGCTCGACATTCACTAGCAACCAACACTTCCACAATGAAAGCGCATCAAATGGTAGAAATCTATGTTTTACATGGCTAGAAACTACTGAACTGGCCAGACACTACAGCAAAGACGAGAAAACAAACTGTGTTTTCACCAACACGACCAAAAGCTACTGAGAGGGCCAGATAGTGGGCGCTGTCAATGTTACAAGTGAGCTAAAGCATACTAGCTAGACTCAAAGAGCATTATAGTACAACTAAGCAAATGTTACAAGGCAGCACATCTAATCCATCACTGGAAGTGCACGTTATCAAAGAAGCAACTAATCCTAACTAAACCAGAGACCCTTATCTTGAGGAGAGCCGTTGGTGTAAATCTTCGGCCAGCGCCTGTCTCAAATTTTCACCATAATAATACAAAGGGCGCTCATTCTCGAACATCCTGGGGATAGGGCCACTCTCAGGAGGCTCCTTCCAGAGCTCGGGCTCTGGCTCCCTAGCAATCTGACACAGATTATGCAAAACACAACACGCCACGATAGTCTGAGGCGCATGGTTAACACCCACATTGAGGTTCTGCAAGATCTTCCACCTCCCCTTAAGCAACCCGATAGCCTCAACCACAGACGACCTTCCCCTCATAAGAGCAGCATCAAACGCATTCTGTGCAGGTGTTCCCCTCCCGTCCCTCGTGAAAGGGGTGAGCAAAAATGACAGAAGCGGAAAGCACCAATCCCCAACAATATAAGGCCTCACAGGATGCCCTCTCACATTCTGCACCTTATCCCACACCACGTCCCCCGACACCAGCCTTTGATACAACAAACTATCCCTAAAATGAGTGGCATCATCAACACCCCCCGGTGCCTTCACGCACACATCCCAGAAAATCTTCCTATGATCCGCCACAACCTGAAGCTGAACAGCCGGGAACCCATGCCTCGACTGATACATCCCCCATCCCCCTCCGGCACCCTACTCAACCTCAAAGAAGTCGAATCAATCGCCCCACACAAACACGGCAACCCCGTCAAACCCTCGAAACACTCAATCGTATCCCCGACCCGTCTGCTACTCACGGGGATCTTAATAAACTCCGGGTACAACTTCGTCGCCAGCAACCTCGTCACCATATTCGTGATCTTCGACACCAGGTACGGCTCCAGGTTACACCTTCTCGCCACCTCCCCGCTCGAGTACCCGTGACAAAGCCGAGACAGCACCATCGCGACCGCATAATCTGACGGTAAGGACAAATTACACATTACAATAAAGGGCTTCAGTTTCTCGACAATGGTGGAGAAGACGGGATAGGAGATGCCATAAGAGGATCTCCATCTTAGGTCCCGGGCAGCCGGGTCCATGGACCAGATGAGCTCGGTGGAAAGGGCGCGGAAGGCGGATAGAGAGAAATCCTGAAAACCCTCATCGTCATGATCCTTACTGTCGATTTCGTTGGGTGGGGTGGTGGCGGTGGAGGAGGAGGAGGAGAGGAAGGAGAGGACGGAGGCGACGGAGAAGAAGAGGAGGGGGGCGGCGGAGGAGGAGGAGGAGAGGAGGGTGGTGGAAGAAGATGGGGATGCGGTGGTGTGAGATGGGGAAGGGGTGGGGTCGAGGTGGTTGTGGAGGTGGAGGAGGTTCGACAGCATCATGATGAACGACGAGGTGCTCGAGGATTGATCCATTATCGGAAAACAAACAAACTATTGGTGAACGACGCAAGAGGTGAGAGTTGGGTGGTGAGTTTACTTGGGACAGAAAAGGGAGGGGTTAGGGTTTTGCGTATATCGATTACTTGTTGGAGGAGAAGGAGAATGATTTGTTATCTTCAGCGATCATCTTTTTGCCTTCGACAAAGAGAATGCATTGGTTTTGTGGGTTGCGTGCCGCGGTTAGGGTTAGGGTTTGGTTTGGGGGGTTTTCTGGACAGTGGGGTTTGTTCTGTTGAGTTGAAAGCGTCGGTGCCGGAATTGCGATTCAAGGGCGGCGCCGGGTCTCTAGGAGATTTAACAACGTTGTGACTTTTGACTTGAGATAACTCCTCAGACTTGTGACTTAGTAAGATTAAAAATATTTAATACATGGATGAATTTAATTTATATTAATTTATAATAAAAGAATGTTTTTTTAATTAATAGCGATGTTTATTATAATAGATCATCAAGAAGTTATTGACGGAGATGGGACGGAGAAAATTACTCGTAGTATTATATTAAGGATATTCAAATAAAATTATTTAATGAAAAATTTACTAACATTTTTTTTATCAAATTTGAAAAATTATTCTAAAATTGACTGTTTTGAATTTATCACTTTTTTCATATAATTATATATCATTTTTATTTGCTCTATCCTATGAAAATTATAACGTATTGATTGTACACATATTATTGATATGAATTTTGATCCATTGGGATAATCAAATAATTGTTTTTTATATAAAAAATTTCATGAAATATTAATGATAATTTTTATTACATAATATAATTTGGATTAAATTTTTTTTATTTTATATCATCTAATTATAAAATAAAACTAATCAAAATAAATATAAAATAATACTAAAAATCAAACTGCAACATAGAAATTTTTTATGCAACAGAGGAGAGGAGCTTATGATATTGACCCAAACATAACATACTTATCCACAGTAAAACATTAGACCGGAGCAAGTACACCTGCTCACTTATTCTAATCCATTTCTTGCAATCAGTGGTCGATGAGTTCAACCCCATGCCCCAAGTTGCACACTCCACGATGCACTTGTTCGAGAAAACGATTTTCAAATTGAACAGTATTCACCTAATCCGATTCTAAACCTAGTCAACGTATTCCTCACCGCCGATCATTCTCCATTGTCACCCTCACTCAACTATTCACCTCGACACTGTAAGCGATCGCCTTTTTGTCCCCATTTCCTCTGTGCTTTTTACTAGTGAGATTTTGAGTATTTATTGCGAGTTTTTGATCGATGGTTTTTTCTTCTTCTTCTTCGTCTTTGTTCGTATATGCATTTGGTTGTGCGATTCTTCTGCTTTGACGGTTGATGAAATGAAATCTTTGAGTTTCATGATTGGTTGTTTTGTTAGTGATCCGATTAGGTCTTCTTTCTGCGTTTCGTGCCGATTCGAATCACATCTTTGCTTTTTCATTACCTTGATTCTGATTCTGCTTCTATTCTGTTATTGTTGTTTTCTTAGTATGAAGTTGAACCGAATTCGGTGGTATGCACCAAAAATAGCGAACGAGGAACATTCGGACGCTATTCGGCGTATTTGCAGTGTATCAATATGCTTGTTTCGTTGTGTTCAGTATGCAACTCTTCTTTTTGTCAGACATGTTTTATCTTGTGAACTTGCGTGGTTGAACAGCGGATCTGCCTAGTCCGTTCATATGTGAGTAGCTGATGTTGTGAATGTATCAAGCCTTCGACTATTATATTTATTTGGATGATTGTCTGTTCACCAATTGACAATTGGTTTTTAGGTTCCAGGAGTAGTTCATAGTAATGGCGAACTTGGAGTTCTGACTGAACTTCCATTTGTGTGCTAAGATATCATAGTGTAGACAATTATTTGATGGGATGCTCACGGCGTTGTGAATTGTTTGGTTTGAGATTTACCTTATTATTACTGTCAAGGGATCTGAACTGCCCTTATGCTCTGAGCTTCATTTTTTTAGGGCCAGGGGAGTGCTTGGCACTATGCTTGAGTTCTGCTTGCTCTGTTATGTTAACTATCGGTCTGTGTTGAATTACATGATGATTGCCGCCCATAAGTGATTCATCCTGGCCTTAGTTTTCTTAATGTCGCTTGTCATCAGTTTTCACTCGATTGCCTTCCAACTACAAGTGCTTTTCTGCATTTTCTTGTTTGATTGTTTCAGATTGTTATAGCAGGCATTTCTAGGGAGCAAATAACAAAATGAAGTTGACTCCTAGAGAAACAGAAAAGCTAGCACTGCATAATGCAGGATTTCTTGCTCAGAAGCGCCTTGCTCGTGGGTTGAGGCTTAATTATTCTGAAGCTGTGGCTCTTATTGCAACTCAGGTGGGTCTTGCGTTGAACTTGAACTTCAAAATAGTGAGACTGACTGCATGTTCTTTCAATATTGGCATAGCTCTGGTAAATTTACTTCCTCCAAAGACTAAAAGGTAAGAAGGTTAACTGAAATTTATACACTGCAACACTTACCGCACAAGCTTGTTTTTCCTGAACGAATATCATGTGTTCATGTATGCTGCTGTTGACTACAACAAAATACTTAGGAATCACACCATACTTGTTTTTCTAGAGGTATTTCTTCAGCTTGGGTCTCTCTAAAACCCTCTTAAAGAATTCTTGCTTAGTTGCTTTGTAAGACACATCATAAGGATGCGTACTACATGTCCTTCCTGGTTACGCTTAGGAGGAATGAATAATTAACGGGATATTAGTTTCCTCAGTTTATTATAGAAATAAAATAAAAGCTTACTCTTGTCTTCAATGTAGATTTTGACTTTTGTTCGTGATGGGAATAGAACTGTGGCAGAGTTGATGGACATCGGAAAGCAGCTTTTAGGAAGGTATGGCTGCTATGGCTATTTAATCCGTGTCATAAAATCCTTTCTTTTATAAAGATGACAAAATAACTGTATCTCATGCGAGGAGGCATCTACTGATGCGATTACAGTAGAATTGCCAGAATATGAGTGCCGTTCTTTTGGATATATATAATTTTTTTTTTTTTTGCAGGGGTAGCTGGTATTTTATTGGATTGTGGTATATATTAGGCAAATGCCCAACAGTAGTTCTTCACATTGCTCTTTAAGAGATTTAACAGACTTTTCTAGAAACAGGAGTCACAGTTTTATTGAAGAATTGCTTCTCTTTTCGACGGATCTTTGTCTAGGCATGTTATGAAGTTGTTTAAACCAGATGATTTGTTTTCATGTTCCATTCATCTTATTTGAATTTCAAGTGATAGTACTATCTGACCTCTGAGAGTAACAGAGACAGAATGAGAGGGTGCTCAGAGAATAGCTGTCTGTTTACCGGTAGATTGAATCATTGAAAGCAGTCTTTCTTTGTTGACAGGAGACAAGTACTTCCTGCTGTTCCTCACTTGCTGCATACTGTCCAGGTTCTTGACTTAGCATGTATAATTCACATTTCTTATGTTTCTAATTAAATTATTGGTCCTATTCAATACTAGGGAAAACCTATTTAGTTTAATGTATGCGAACTTTTGTTTGAAAGGCTCATTACTGGCGGGTAATTACTACTAATTTCAAGGCATGCCAAAGAGCTTTATCTTTTTTCCATATAATTATTAGATCCAGATTTTGAGTTCTTTTGAGATTTTTTTTCCTTTTGGGTCATGTAAATCTGTATTTATTTCAAAGTTAAATTTATTGAATTATGTCTGTTTTGAACAGTGACTCTTTCTTTGGTGCGAATCACAACTGTACTGAATTTGATCAAATTTAGGGGGTGGGTGGGGAAGGTTTATATACACTAGGGATCTTTACGTATGGATCTTGTCATATGCAATCCATTTGCTTTTATCCTGGGGTTCATTTCCATCTTTACTAATCTGCATTCTTTTTTGTTGCTATTCTGAATTTTTTTTGGTGCTGTATTTCAGGTTGAGGGGATCTTCAATGATGGCACAAAGTTGATCACCGTTCACGATCCTATTTCTAGTGAAAACGGTAATTTAGAGTTGGCTCTTGATGGCTCATTTCTTCCTGGTAAGACATGCTTCTTTGCAGCTGGCTTCCCTTGCTTGTAGTAAGCGGGCTAAGTTCATAATAATTACAGCCATTTCCTGTATATCACCCTATTAATATATTCTTTTTTCTTTTTTCTAACAATAGTTGGGTTGTTAGCATGGATTATACCGTTGAAATTGAGTGTTATTTACTGATACTGCAACTGTTCATCTCCGTGTATAATTTAGTTCAGAGCTGTTTTATCAGCTTTCCTTTAAAAGAAGTATCTGATTGGGCTTGATGGAAGAAATTTACTTGTTCAGTTCCTCCGGTGAATAAGTTTCCAGAGATTGAAAGTGATAAGGTTCCTGGTGAATTACGGTGTGGAGTTGGAAATATTTCTCTTAACATGGGTAGGAGAGCCGTGATACTCAAAGTCACGAACGCGGGAGACAGACCAATTCAGGTATCTCATGTTTTCATAGTTTTATCGTGTTAGAGAACTGACAAGCATTTACTTCTTTGTGTTGATATTTCCAGTGGTGGTTGCTATAACACTTTGTTCTAGAAACATGTAGCTGCAAAACCATAAAACCACTTAAGATATTTTAAGTGTTTTAACACTAGACACTTTCAACAAGAAGTTAAAACATAAAACCACTTATGTTTTTTTATCCTGGTGGTGAAGAAAAGTCATTGTGTTTATCATCTACCTTGAGATATATGCAAAAAGGCGACTCAAAGTCGATCTAAAAGTTGCTAGGCGCACATGTTGCTTCTTTCTGTTACTTTCTGTTGTTACGTAAAACTAAAGCACCAGTGAGTGGGGAAATATTTTAAGTTAACCAAAGCATGTGCTGTAGCCTGTAGGTGGTGTATGTACTAACAATTTGTATATGTCGGAATTACTACCTTGCTTGTTAGAAGGTGCTTCATCTCTTTGAATACTATTCTCTTGCATTTTACATGTTTGGTTATTACTGTCTTACCTAGTTACCTTACCCTTTTTAATTATACTGTATTTTTCTGCCAGATTCTAACTCCTAACTTTTCCTCTTGATCAGATAACATGGCATATTATTTTGAATTCCTTTTCTTGGCTGTGCTTTATTTACCCCTATTTTCTTTTTCTTTTTGTATTTTTTTAAATAATTTTTTGTGGCCGATGATACTGATGGAATAGGACCATTAGCTTCTTCTACTTTTTATTTTGATATGATGCTGAGATTTATGAATTGGAGGTTCTTTATGCATTTTGTTTTGGTCATCATTAACATTATAGTAGTACAATGGTGACTAGTATGAAGCAGTAGCGGGATGCTTATCTGCTTTTTTTCCCCCCTGGAATCAGGTTGGAAGTCACTATCACTTCATCGAAACAAATCCATACCTAAATTTTGATCGAAGAAGAGCTTATGGCATGAGGCTGAACATCCCAGCTGGGACAGCAACGAGATTTGAGGTTGGTCTCTCATCCTCTTCTTTTGCTGCGAAACAATTTTTTTGCATTTGTAAGTCTATGCATGTTCTGCAATGAAAAATCATTGTTCTTCTTGTCCAATGAGGGGAAAATTCTTAAAGCGAAGCATCTTGTCTCTGAAAGAGATCATTTGACTCGTGCCTTTATACACTGCTGAAATTTGATAGACAACGTGGCAAGTGATCTGCACTTGCCACAATGCAGCTCATTATTGGTGGCAAATTTGATAGAAAACGTTACTAGAATGAGTAGGCCACAGATTCTTGGTGGCTATGTGGAGATGTTCATTGTCTTGCTATGAGAGGATGTTTTCATCCTAGTTTAACACCGGATGAATTAAATATTCCAGCCTGGAGATTCAAAAAGTATCACACTGGTAAGCATTGGTGGTAAAAGATGGATTAATGGAGGAAACAACATCTCTGATGGTTGTGTGGATGATGCCTCCCTCAGCACTGTTATGGAAACTGTGGTTGCTAAACGGTTTAAACATTCAGAAGAAGAAAATGTCAGGTCTGTTGTTTCCAGCTTTTACACAAGAGCAGTTCACATTACATCTGATCTATGTGTCTAGTTTGCAGAATTTGCCCCAAAATGACAACCATTGTTTTGTTTGTTGCAGGGAGGGTGTTACTGGACAAGATTTGGCCTTCACTGCAACTATTTCTCGAGAGGCTTATGCTAGCATGTATGGCCCGACGACTGGTGACAAAATTCGTCTTGGTGACACGGATTTATTTGCTGAAGTAGAAAGAGATTTTGCTGTCCACGGTGATGAATGCGTTTTTGGAGGAGGAAAGGTTATCCGAGATGGGATGGGACAGGCGTCTGGGTACCCCTCTTCTGCCTGTCTTGACACTGTTATTACAAATGCTGTGATAATCGATTATACAGGAATCTTTAAGGCAGATGTTGGTATCAAGGGTGGTAATATCATCGCTCTTGGTAAAGCAGGAAATCCAGATATTATGGATGCTGTCTCAGCAAACATGATTATTGGGGTAATGATCTTACCTTCATATAATTGCAGTGATGAATATATACCAGGTGTAGCTATTTAACATGACTTTGTATAACAGGCTTCTACAGAAGTTATTGCTGGAGAAGGTATGATTGTGACAGCAGGCGCTATTGACTGCCATGTGCATTTCATTTGTCCGCAGTTGGCTCATGAAGCTATATCAAGCGGTCAGGTTCTTGATACATTTACATTATATATATTGGAGAGCAAAAGCATTTCATCTTGAAATTAAGAATCTTGAAGCTATTTGCTGCTAAGAATAATGGTCTTAGGCATATCCAAAAATTAAGTAATGGTTTTGTCCCTATATTCTTCTGGAAAGAGTTTACGGTGGTAGGATAAATTATTTTTTAGAACTTTTCTCCTAGAAACTTCCCTAGTTTGGTTGGATTTTACGGCCTGTGTGGTCCCTTCTTGATCTACAGATAGGCCATTGATTGCTTCATTTGTCAGACACACAGGAGCAGATATTCTAATTCATAACTGATGATGAAATAACACTTCTGGAATATTTTTCACTCTTCTTCTTTTGATGCAACAAAAGGTCGCCATATGATCTATTAGCTGAAGTTACCTTTCCTTTCCTTGAGTAGCCATGCTAATGGGATACCGTGTGCATGTTTGTGTTGCGAACCATAAGCTACAATGGCCTCCATCTGCTTCCTTTGCCTTGCCTTTCTAAACTCTTCAAAAGATCTGCAGGCATCACAACTTTAGTGGGAGGAGGAACTGGACCTGCCCATGGAACACGCGCAACAACTTGCACGCCAGCAGCGTCACACATGAAACTTATGCTGGTTTCAATGGATGACATGCCACTCAACTTTGGTTTCACCGGAAAGGTATAAGTACCTATGTGAATTTTCTATGGCTCCAATGTCCATTTTACCTTACTACTTGTCACTTTCCCGAACTCTTAGCTGATCATGGACAAGTTCAATTGTTCCTGATGCTATTAGTACCAAGTTACTTCATTATTCTCATGCTACCAAACTGCCAGCCAATCCAAGCGGTTAATCTTTTACCCTCTTAGCCAGGGTCATACTGCAAATGAACTCAATCATTACACGACTAATGCAGTGGTTTCTCCTGGCCACTATAGCCCAGCATTGGATCTTAGTTTCCTAATTGTGAACAAGTAGTTAGAATATGCGGGGAGCCTGTGTAAAAGTATTTAGTTTCAAGATATCCAACATGTTGACTTCATATGCCCAATGTCCATTTCCCTTTAGCTTCAATTGTTATCACATCAACGCCTTGCCTCGGAACCTAAGCGTCCTTTGAAGGAATCCGTTGAAGAGCAGTCTTGTGATTAATTTTATCTGCTCAACTGGTTGATTAATCTCTACAAGCTAGCGAATGCACCTTTTGGTTTAACTTCTGAGACAAGCCTTCTGATTCATTTGTGAAACTAACAAGCTTCTAAGTTCCAAACAGGTTGGTCGCTGAATGTAGTGGTTGTTAGTGTGTTCCTATCTACAGATCTTTTGAGAAAGCTGAAGTCAGAAAAAATATCTTAAGACTTCACTTTAGAATTTAATTGAACTCAGTTTCAAGATGTTCGATTGAAGCAGTGTTTAGCGAGAAGTATTTTGTGGACGGATATGGAGTTAAAGTGTAAGTTTTCTATGCTGTTGAGTGTAAAGTTTCTTATTATGTTGAGCATGCAGACTCCATTCTTACCAGTAAGTGTACCATGTGCTTGATAAATCTAGAGACTTGCTGCATATAAGCACTTTTTTAAGTGCTACGGAGCAGAAAGGATCCCTTGTATGGTTCGGTTGTTTCTAACATACGCTATCATATGGTTTGGGCTCTCTTAGATGTCATGGTTGTTAATATTCCAATTTGTGAAACTCAGAAATATCATCCCAATCTTGTAGAATTATCAGGCATCTATATGTTGTTTGCTTAGCCTGTGATTTCTTCATTTTATTAGGGCAACAGTTCCAAGCCAGGGGAATTGCATGAAGTGATTAGGGCTGGAGCAATGGGGCTGAAACTCCATGAGGACTGGGGAACCACTCCGTCTGCGATAGATAATTGTCTCAGTGTTGCAGAGGAACATGATGTTCAGGTGATTAATCGCTTTTTTACCCCTTTATGTGTAATGTTTTATCTTGATGCGGCACAAGGACAGGCCAAAATAGTTAAGACTGGATTCTCTATACTACACACGAGAACTGCATTTTGGCATCCAGTCACAGGCTTCTCAAATTATTAGTCACTAATGCGAATGATGGGTCACAGGCTCAGGACCTTGTGCTCTGTTTTCCAATAAACAATGTTTAGTGTATCTCTTATATTTTGGTATTATACCGTGTACCTAATTGATTTATGTACCCCTAAATCATTGGCAGGTTAATATCCACACAGACACACTAAATGAGTCTGGGTTTGTGGAGCATACAATCAATGCCTTTAAAGGAAGAACTATTCATACGTATCACAGGTAGTGTAATTAATTTTTCTATCCAACCACCTCATATAGGTCCGCATGGGACATCTTCAGGATATTCATATTGCTAAGACATACTATAAATTTATAACGTTAATTATTGAAGTAATAATCTTCACCCCATTCGTATCATGTGATGACTTTTTCTATATTCTTTTGTTTCTCCAATTTTTGGGGTAACCGACTTGATATTGGTTTGGGCAGTGAAGGTGCTGGTGGTGGTCATGCTCCTGATATCATCAAAGTATGTGGTGTGAAACATGTTCTGCCTTCTTCGACAAACCCAACAAGGCCTTATACCTCCAATACTGTTGATGAGCACCTTGACATGCTGGTATGGAAGTGGTATTAGAGGTTAATATTCCTTTTATTTTATTCAGTGTGTTTTGCTTTCTGATTTGGCATGTACACAGATGGTCTGCCATCACCTCGACAAGGACATTCCCGAAGATGTAGCATTTGCTGAATCACGGATACGAGCTGAGACAATAGCTGCAGAAGATATTCTTCATGATATGGGAGCTATCAGTATAATATCCTCTGATTCACAGGCTATGGGTCGCATTGGAGAGGTTAATTGTTCAAATTGTCTATCCTCACCACTCCCCTCCCCTCCTCATATCCTACACCAAGGGCTTCAAATTCTTGTGATTATTTTACCTCTAGAATGACGTGACTTTATTACCCTAATCCTTGCTCCTTTTTCTTGTATTGTGATAGATGTTTTTTTATTTTTTGCTGACCAAGTATCCCATTCACCAGGTGATATGCAGGACTTGGCAAACTGCTCATAAAATGAAAGAGCAAAGAGGGCCACTTGAGTCGGATGGAGTGGACCGTGATAATTTGAGAATCAAACGGTACATTGCCAAATACACCATAAATCCGGCGATAGCTAATGGCATCTCTCAATACGTTGGATCAGTGGAGGTAAGTTGACAGTTGTAAATAAATTATTATTTAACTCATCATCTGAAAGATTAGCTTTGCGCCATTCATGGGAGAATAAAAGTTTAGGATCATCTTATTCAGTACGAAGTATGAATACTCTTATGTACTGCACAGTCATAGATGACCATCTAGATGCCAAAACTGCCCAGACAGGCTAAGTCGGGCATTATCGGGCACAATCCAGCATAAGGGGCTGTCAAGGCCGTTTTGTAGAGCACTGGCACCAAACCTGCTTGAAAATTTTTTATTAACTAGAACTAGCTCTCGTGAAAGGAAAGAAAAATCCTGTTTTTCATCTGTTGCTGAATAATTTAGAAGATGGTGGCTTGTTTGATTGAGTTCAGTGACTAGTATGGTCCAACACCACCCTTCAATCTTTCTTTATGTTTGGCTCGGATGAGAAAAAGCAGAGTCTGACTGCCGACCGCATTTGATGTGCTAGTATAGAGTTAGGAGCGAGAAATTGCTCACAGAAAAGCACTCTGGCTCTTGCACGACTAAAAATTTCTTTGCAATTTTGCAGGTTGGAAAGTTGGCTGATCTTGTTGTGTGGCAACCATCTTTCTTTGGTGCCAAACCAGAAATGGTGATCAAAGGTGGTGAAATTGCATGGGCTAACATGGGTGATCCAAATGCAAGCATACCCACACCTGAACCGGTAAAGTTAATGCAATTGACATTTTTGTGCATGTATTCAGAGTTTTCCATGGATTTGTAGTATGTTAATCAAGTTCCCAAGGGATGCTATCGAAGCTGATGAAATTGTTCTTCACGATATCCATCTTCACATGTGATCATCAATAAGATCAACTTTTTTGTCTATGGTTTCACTGATTCAGAATTCTCAAGGACTGTTTGGCATGTATAACAAGTCTCATGAATCAGAAATACTCTTTGAGCATAGCCTTCTTTAATGACGTGACCCAAGTATGAGGTCAATGATGTGCTGAATGTCTCTTATTGGGGGTAGCTCGACTGGTAGTTTATCTGGTATGATATCACAATAATCCTTAAGAAGAGAGGTGACTTCTTGTGGGATAACAAAATCAAATAAACTTGACGAGTCTTTGATAATAGCGATGAGACAAAACTGACTCTTATTTTCTAGTTTTGAAAAAGATTTGTGACTGATGAGATGAATTGTTTTTTGAGAAGATTTGTAGGGTTTGGAGATGAGTGGTTGTTCTGGAGGCTTAGAAGGAGTGAGAGTAATTCTTTTCCCTTTGTGAATAAACACATAAGTGTTATCCTTATCATAGTTGGTCACATTATGATCATAAATCCATGGACGACCAAGTAAAATGTGAGCAACATTCATCAGTAAGGCATCATAATAGATTCTCTCGTTGTAATCCCCCATTTGAATAGGGACAAGACATCTTTCACTTATTGGAAGAGTCGTCTTGTCAACCCATGCAACTTTAAATGGAGTGGGGTGAGGTTCAGCCTTAAGATTTAACCTGGATATAACGGACTTAGCAATTACATTTATAGTACTTCCACCATCAATTATCAACTTACAAGATCTATCATTTCATCTAATTATGGTTTGGAAGATACTTGTTCGTTTCCACTCATCATTGTCCAATGAAGTAGACAGAAGGTGTTTTACAACATGGACTTGTTGTTCAGTATGGTTTTGCTCTCCTAGGTCATCATCGTCACCAGAATATTTGATCATCTTCATACTCAAGTGGTTCGTTATCTTCTTGTTATAGGATCAAGCCTCTTTGAGGACATCGCAAATGTAGCCTTTGGCATGACACTTGAAACATTCTACTTATGTGGTGCGTGTTTCAAAAGAATATCGAGTACTGTTGAGTTGTGTAACCCACTTTGTCTAGACACAGGAAGTGCTGAAGAGACAGGGATTTTAAGAATACCTTTTCTCACAAAGGATTATGAAGGAGATCTATTGGGACGTGTCTCATTGTTTTCGATTGTAGAACGATGCCAAGAAGAGGGATAGGTCTTGAAGTACTTTTCTATGTCAAGTGTCTTGTGATAGGCATCCTCTAGAGTATCAGAAGAGTACAGTTCTAAATTGATATCAGGATTAAGGCCATTAATGAATCTAATAAGAGTCACAGAAAGATCTTCATTAACATCGCATCTTAACATTAATTCCTCAAAAATGGTGAGATAATCAATAACACTAGAGGAAGTAGACTGTTTGTGATTCAATATTTGGTCTATTAACTTATTTATGTAGAATAGAGAAAGATACTTCTCTTTCCATTTTTGTTTCATAATTATCCAAAGAATGATATGTGGTTCTCCTAATCGTTCTATTATTCTTTAAATATTTTGTCAATTTTTATTTTATTTTTGGATTTTTTTTGTTTGTTTGGTTTTTTTTTTTGTGTGAATTTTTTATTGTGAACTAGGGATTTTTTTAAAATATTGAATCTAATAAATATTTATTAATTACCTGAGATATAAATAAGACCTGAATTTAAATAGGAAGAATACACTAACCGAAATTGAGGACCAAATTTATTCTGACTCTCTTACTGAGATCACACGTTATGGCACTGAGCGCAGCAATATTAAGATAGTAGATGAAGATGTAGGACGAGGAAAAAAAGAGGGGATTAGGGATAGCTTTAGAGAAGGGAAAAGAAGAAATTCAGAGAAATTTCTAGAAAGTTTTCAATTTCATACAATTATTCAATGACGATTACAATAACAAAATCAAGAAAACAAAAGCTTGGGATTTTATAGAGTCGAGAATCAACTCTTACCCATAAAATAAAAAAACAAGACAAAACAAATCTAAGAAAATCAAGCGTGTATGAATAGTGAATCACGTCTAAATCTTTCTTGGTCAAAGAGATCCTTGTGCATGCGCAATCTTTCATTTACTGGTCATTGATTTCCTTCTCTTGTATACACGCGTGAAGAAATGAGATGGTCCGCCATCACATGTATAACAAGTCTCATGAATCAGAATTACTCTTTGAGCATAGCCTTCTTCACGTTTGATTTTTTTTATCTAATCCAAGAGCTTATCAGCATTGAACATAGCCAAATTATCTTGTTTTTAAATTACTGATAAAGGAAAGTAATAGATAGCTCTCACTATGTCACAACAATTTAGTTTCGGCCAGTGCAAAATCAAAATGGTTATTCTTATGGATGCATTTCGTTGACAGGTGTTCATGAGGCCCATGTTTGGAGCGTTCGGTAAAGCTGGATGCAACAACTCTATTGCGTTTGTGAGCAAGGTAAGGCTATCAGCTCTCATTTTCCTCTTCTCGTTCTTGGTTTCATGAATGCTGACACATCCATGCTAGTGTAGTCACACATCATAAGCCTCCCAGTCTCGTCTCCATCTAGGTCTCCTCATGAAACAGTAAATTCTGATTTTGTCCTGCAACAAACATTTCGAACATCCTTTAGCTGTTTTTTCTTGAAATTTATGTCCCGCAACAGCATTCAACTTTGTTTCCCCTTTTCAGAAAGGGTCTCAATCTTTACCGTGAGATGCCCCTTCTTATCTGCATTTAACATGTCTCTATCGTCTCAGAAGTCCTGGTATATATTGTTTACAAGGGCACGGGACATTCTTGCAAGAAAACAACTAGTATTTTGGCTTAATTCTTCATCATTTGTTTTCCTTGTCAACAGGCAGCATGGGATGATGGAGTTAAAGAGAAATATGGACTGCAGAAGAGGGTGGAGGCTGTGGGTAATGTGAGGAAGCTCACCAAGGATGATATGAAGCTGAACAACGCGCTTCCAAAAATCGAGGTTGACCCCGAGACATACACAGTGAAAGCTGATGACATGGTGCTTACATGTGCTCCTGCCACCACGATTCCGTTGTCTCGCAACTACTACTTATTTTAGGCTGTCCAGGTAACTTCTCTCCTCCATCACGGTTAAGGCCTCATGGAGAACTCAGCAGGGCAAGTTGGTTGCTCCTCTATGTCTCTGAGTTCTGGTTGGTTTTTCTTCTCTTTGCATCACTGTATCAGTTGTATGTTATGGATGTTTATTTGATGTGTGTTCGGCAATAATGTCTGCGATACATGCGGATAATGTACATATATGAGATGATAGCTCGTTGATTACCATAACGAGACTTGACCACATAGAGAACAATAAAAAATAAAATGCGCCTCTACAAAGAAAACTCGATGTTAGTGAAACATACTCCTATGCTCAGTGCTGTCCATCTTGAGTGTGGCTCCTGAATAATTGTTCTCGGGTGGTTCCTGCTCGATTCTGGCTTCGACTTTGGTTTATGGCATGGTTTTACTGTTGGTTCTGACTATTGGTACCTCTAGCATTCATATTTCGGTTTGGATTACTTCACAGTTGGTTCCGATTCCGATGTCGGTGTTAGTTTTTCTTACTGCACGAACATGGTTCAATTCTCTTGTCTAGTTCAGACTTGTTCAGTCCTAAGTCCTTGGTTGTTCTGATTTGAATCCTGACGATGTTAGGTGTACCTATCATCTTGTTATATGCCTTAAGGTCATCCATGTTTACAGCATGAATGATTGAGTACGATGAATCCTTTCGAAAGATTTTAGTCATTGATTCTTCCTGTTAATTTGGATCTTGGAGTTGTCTCACAGGGATCAAGGAAAAAGATTCAATTTTACAATTGCCAACTGGAGCTCGATGTGCAAACTGATTAAAACTAATATATTTTTGAACTATTCAAGAGTCTCTGTAGTTGTTCAATTCCATCATTGTCTTTTTCTTTTGATAGAACGACCAAGGTTTTTATTCTTGCTGACAGTTTTATTGATGTGAGTGTTCATATTGGGTATTAAGTTGGCACATAATTTTTTCTTGGACACAAGGAAAACACGATTTGGTTATTTTACAATTGAATGATGGCAGGGATAGATTATCTGTGCAGAGCATGTTTGTTGAATCTGAAATTGGGGGAATGGTATATCAGGAGCAGGTTCCGACTTATGCATATCGAATCGACTCGAGAAATGTCGTTTGATCGGGTTTGTCTGGTTTTGACTGTTTTGATGCTATTGCATACTGGATCTTTTTTTACGACAAACGGTCTATTGCATTTCTTTTTCTTTTTGTCTCGACAGTCCGATTTCTTTAATAGTCGCCATAAGAACCGTTGAGAACTTTGCGAGAACTGTGTGCTTGTACATTTCACTTTGTTTCCGTTTTTGGTTTATCCAGAAAAAAATATCCAGGCTGCTTTGGTGTTTTAACTTTTTTCGTAAAGCATCTTTTGGAGGGATTTTGAACTCCATTTTGAGAGTTCAAAAGTTGCACACTTGCAGCCCAAGTTGGCAACTAAGCTATGGTATTTTCCATTTTGATTGATCGCCTTCACTTGGACGAACGAGCGTCTCGTGTCGTTTGAGTTAAAGAAAATGCTTCTAAGTTAGATCTACATGATTGTCGAATACTTATCTTTGCTTAGGAGCGCGACAAATCAATGCAGGATAAGTCATAAACCACAGGTAATCTCGGTAGTTATACCCTTGGTAAGGTTGGACAAGTGTGTCCTCAAAGCCAAGTGAGTTCACAGTTCGCTCTCTGGCTTTTCCTTGAGCTCTTCTTCTTCTTTGATGTTTCCTCGGGCGAAAAATACAAAACACAGGTCAAATTCTCAAATGCTCCTTTCCTAAAACACACCCCAACTCACTACACCATTTTCTTATGACAAATTTTCCATATGATTATTTGTACTATAAAACCTCACATCATTGCTAGTCTCCATATAAAGAAACTTGCCAATGAGACCACAGCTCATTGTGGCTGGCTCCTTGTTCAATCTTGAATCTAGGAAGTTTTCCTTCATCTGGGGTTTTTCAACCATGTTGCAAGCAATTACCGAGCCAAATCTCAACTGCCCACTTCATCGGCTTTCCACTGGGGCAAGATTCTCCGGCAGCCATGGCGTGGATCGTGGTCATGTCAGGACATAGAAGAAGTCTTCTAAGGTGATCAGAGCAGTGATGAGCAGAGATCATGAGAAGATTGTTGGCAAAAGTGCACCAGCAGCACCAATGGTTGCTGGTGAGGTTGATCATGGCAATGGGTCGGCATTGAGTGCTAAGGGATCCAAATGGGAGGTGAAGGCAGATGGAGTGAGACGAGCTTGGGCCTGTTTGGTTTTTGCTCTTTGACGCTCCGAGCTATGTCATATGCTGGCCGATGACATTTTGCTAGACTCTGAAACGACGTCGACATTAGATTGGATAGGCAATTTTTGATTAATTGTGAGAACCTAATGGCGACCGGATATGTCATTTGTGATATCTGCCCGGTGTTAAATATCCCGCTTTTGTTGATTAGGACACACTCTTCAGTAATAATATTGAAATTGTATGTGCACCGACATGAATCAACTGCTCCAATGTTTCATTATGTTTCATTCCAATTGGACGCGTATCGATGAAAAATTTGACACGCGTATAATAACGATCAAATATAGTGTTTTGTAAATTTATCATGAATTATCATTAATAGTATAAATTATTTCAATTTAATATATATTGCAGGACGATCAGACGTGATTCGTGATTTGATATGTAAACGACGTGTATATATATATATGTGTGTGTGAGAGAGAGATAGAGGGGATATATAGACAGCCCGCATATCTAGGCGTCCATGTTCAAAGTTTCTTTCGTGTGTTCCTTCTGTTTTTGTTACTTCTGATCCTTTCCCAAGTCATCAGATGGTATTGTTTGTGGTATGTTACCACAGTGCATCGCGGTTGCTGCTGCAGCAACTTTCACAGCAGTTTGTTCATGGTGTATAGTAGTTTGAGATCCTATACAGCAATTTTTCGGCAAAATACTGCATACAGAACTATTGTACATGATTATCATACGCAGAACATAAGAAACAAATTATTTTATGCAATGTTACCATCAGAGAATATCTCATCATAACATTTGTGTTGATTTCATCTTTCAAATGTCAAAAGAATCTGCTTTTAAGACACATGTGTTCATCTAATAGATCCTTTCCGATGTAAATTAATTTTTTTCTTTTTATAAATGGATGATTTTCTTTCAATGTTATTACCGTATTTCATAATAGGAAAACTAAATAATATGATACTTTATATTTATTTAAATGGTAGAGATGTTTAATGTGAATATAAGGAAATGAATTCTTTTTAGCTCCAAATAACGCCATCATAAATAAAATTCGTAAATTATTATTTTGATACCTGATGATCGTCATAAAGCTGTTAATCAATCTGCTCTATTACTATACTCATCCACCAGTTGAAAAAATCATTTCTAGAACTTACGTCCTATATTAAGCCATAAATTTTGTAAACTATCTACTTGATACCACATCTCATTATTCTGATTCATATGTTGAAGACAATTGGTAAACCTACAATTTTTCAAAAATGTGGATTAGTCCTATACTAATATACTCTAGTTTTTTTGTCGTAAAAAAAACATACTTTTGATTATCGAGGATATTGTCCGTCAAACCTATTACTCATTTCGTGTATTTGCCACAAAGGACTCCGATAATCAACAAACCGATTGACCTTAATAGAGAAACCAATATTTGAATATCAATACTGGCAGAGGAGACATAACCCTAAAATAAAAACCTTTACAAAGATCTATGCAACCCAATTTACTATCTGTAGATCACAAATCGATCAAAGTGAAATGAACCAATTCTCAGCAATGAGCACTCAAACAACATTTTGCCTGAAAATCATGTACGCCGAGAGGATCAACAGGGAAGCACCCACTCTGAATACTACTCACATTATTGCACAGTTGCACTTGGATTCCAACTTTGGCGGCTTGGTGTCATCAACTTTATTCTGGAGCCCGACTACACGGGACGTGGATTCAACAACCTTGTTACCAGCAGCTTCAGTATCACAAGCTGATGCCAGCGGCGGCTCAGTTTTTGTCTCTACCAGCCTATGCTGTGCTCCTCGAGATTTTGGAGTTCGTCTGCTGGGAGTTCTTCCACGCGGCTCTGCATTATTACTGCTCGCTTTTCCTGATAGGATGACTGTTGGTCTAGAACCTTCAAAAGGTTCAATGCTTCCCTTTTCCTTCTCGATGGCAATAGTTGCGGCCTCGTATGCCAGGTCATGGATGATAGATCTACAAAACAGAATTGTATCTGTTGCCTCTTCCAGCGTCAGGCTTCTTGTCATCCGACTTGCCTTGTCCTCAACCACAACTGTTGATTCCTCTGAAAAAACGCAGAAAATAATTTGCCTTCATGTCATATATGCTCTGTCATATCAGAGAAAACAAGTTTCTACATTGAGAGCATATGATCAACAACAGATAGAAGGACACAAACATGCCACACGGAATGTAAAGCACGAATAGCCACGAGAAGAACCAGCAGCAGAAGCAATGCCTCAGACACTCATTAGAGCACCCAATAAAGCACTGCATGTTAACATTAGTACTTCCACCTACTAGCATCCAAGGGAGTCACAAGAAATTTAATGTGGTTTATGGTTCATTTCACAGCATTTGCAATGGGAATTAACAAATGCTAAGTTACTTCATCCCCAAAAAAGCAAGCATGACCAAAGTAACACTAACATTAAGATGAAGATTTGGCTATCCAAAAGCAGTGATAATTATTTACCACAATCAATTCTCAGAAAGAGTCATGGTAGACGGCCTATCCAAAAGCATGCTAATGCTGAAGATCTGATATCAATCAAACAAGCCTATAAACAACGTCAGTTTGAACCCTTTGTCAAACGATACCATTTAAAATGGGGAAGGGCGAGTACTCTACAACTAGCCAGCATCTAAAAACAACCCTAAACTTCAGGAATCCCATATCAGTCCACTGTTCAGCACAAAATAAGAAAAGGAAGCATACCGATAACTCCATGCAGAAACCCAGAATCACAAGAAACTGGAACTGAATCTTTGACATCCTCATATTGATCAATCTTGATAGAAGGCTTCTGATAATCATCTTCTAAAGTCATCTCAGTCCGAGATGCAGGGGAACTGGGACGGTAATCATCAATATCCATCTCTGACAGCTGGTCAGCATTATTATCTGGTATTGCGCAGCCTTCTACTGAAATTTCAGGATTGACAGCTTGATATGCTTCATCCATCCCATGGAATACATCGTCTGGAAATGAAACCGGTGAATTACCGTCTGATAGCATACTGAAGTTGTGGCTAGAGAATTCCCTGGCATCATTATCTTTTTCTTGGGAACTACCACAGTTCTCCAATGGTGTTCTTCTCGGTGTGAAGGTCCCTGCATCCAGAACTTCTGCATATCCTGAAGCTGCGAACGACTCATGAAGCTGCTCTTGCAAAATTTGACTCATACTGCCCACAGACATCTCACATGTTTCTGTACCTGTTGATACACCTAAAGCTTGATATCCATGAGCTGAAGTACCTGAAAAGGAAGACATATGGCTCTGAGCCTTTGAACTCATTTCAGACCTTCTGCCGCTCAATTGCCGCTGCATCAGTGCCTCTGCATGCCTAGCCAACATCATATCTGTTGAAGATGATGAGGACACACTACCATAACCAGTGGAGCTTCTCATGCTAGTAGTTGAGTCTCTTGCATAACTCGAATCTTCATATGATATAGCACTGGCCGTGATGTTCCTGCTTTGGAGAATAGGGCCTTTGCTGCTAGTGGACCTCTTCAATAGGAGCACAGAAATGCCCGCACCCTCAGCAAAATCAACTTTCGCTCGAGAACTATCAACAGATTTGTGAGAGTTGCCACTCTGATATGAAAAATCAGACAGGCCAGATACACTCAAAGACTGCCCTTTTGAATGCTGTCTTAATAGCATCTGCATACTCTCCTTGGCCACTGAAGCTGGAGGAGAATCCTCTAACCAACAACTCGGCTGTTCAGCAATACTATCCAGTTTTGCTTGAACGTTCTTTTCATGTGGTTCAGTCATCTCCACAGTTTCTAACTGTTGCAGTACTGTCATAAAGGGCTCCACCGTCTCTTGTAGACCATGCCCATTAGGCATCATCGTCAATGGGTTTTGCACAGAACTCACTCTCATCATCTGCTTCCGCTCAGTTGAGGTTTCCGCTTGCAGCTTGCACTCCGGACATAAGTTAACATCACTTTGTTTCACCTCAGCAGGAAGGTACATGCAACCACACAAGGCACAAAGCAACATATAGCCATGACTCTGAATGCCAATGTCTAATGCTTCGGAGGCCAAAGCATTCAGGACAGGCACTTCCATATGATTAACTCCTTCAGTATCAAAATGCGATTTACATCTGTAAGCCTTATCTTTGTCCAGTGAAGGTAGTCCTTTCAGGGGTTCATTCCCAGTATCTTCACTGGCGCCTTCCATTACATCAAATGGAAATACCTCGTCACGAGGATCAGGCAAGTGCCCCTTCCTGCATTTGCTAGTCACATCATCCTGATATTGGTCGCTCTCTTCCGTATCCGGTGCACCTCTAGTAGCTTGATCAGAACTGGCATTACTACTAGTACTGAATGAAGAGTTCATGGACATCAGAACACGATGTGAAGAACTTGTCTTTCCACTGTGGAAGGTTGTGCTTGGGACACTAGATAAAAGTGGCCTGAACATGTTCTGTTGACTTTTACGATCCTGCACACATAGCATTTTGAAAAGAGAAGATTCAGAACAACTAGCTCAACTACTTGTATGATGTATCAAGGAAAAAAACCTAAGCAGTAGAAACTATCACGGGTATGGAAGAACCATGTAAATCCGATGCATATGAAACCAAGTAGTAAGTATAAGACAGACCTGCAAACAAGTTGCTCAAATTTGGTTGGTTCTGTGACATTTTGCAAGCCATACATGCACATAGGAATTCATACATCCCTTGTCATGCCAGTAACACTTTCTGGCCTAATGTTCTATTCATTAGGCCAGACAAGTGTATCATTTGGCTCCTCAAGCTAATTTGGCACCTGAAAATTTCCCTAGATGGTATGTGCTTGGTATTATAGAACAGGCAGTTTCGCAAGCAAATCTCACATAATAAAATGGTATATAGCATGTAACAATAAGTGTTTTATGAACTAACAGAAAAAGGGGGAAAAACACATGATAAGTTCATAAACGAGTCACGAACGAGATAATTGGACATAGCGTTTGAAGAAAACTAATCCCAATGCTGTGGTGTAAACATAACTCATAGGAAGCCTCCACCAGTGCCACAAATTAAACGACCAAGAAACAATAGAATACAGAACAAGATATACTCCCAGAGAAATGCACCAAGCCGAAAGTGAAGTAAAACTTAAGTCTTGTTTTTTGCTATTTTCATTCTGGGAGGTGAAGTGGATTAGTAGCATCCATCTAAGCATTTTAATTCTGAAATAGGATGAAAATGAAAAACTAAAAGGCCTTGCCAGGGTGCTTTAATACTGCGTAGATCAGACCAAAATAATTGGCACTTCATGTGGCAGATTTGCATGAATAGGTGATATCATACCATTTGCCGTATTGCAGAGTCAAAAGATCTCTTAGGTGCTGAGGTTGAATGAACTGTTTTAGCATGTTTCTTCGAGAAACCTAATGGACGGCTGTTGGAAAATCCACTGACTACTTTTCTAGGAATGGACTGCTCCAAACTGCTCATATGAATAGATTGCAAAGTCTCCACATCATCATCACCAGAAGATGCTTTACTATATACGCTGACTCGATCTCGTTCATGAGTATGCAATGAGTTGATGCTTGTAGAAGCAGTTGGAGACAATGATTGCCTTGCAGATGCAGAAGATGAATCTCTTCTATTCCTGGATGCAGGTGAAGACCCCCTTACGTATGATGCAGGACGATCAGATAGAGAAGTGCGAAGATTTGGAGGAGCTTCCATGGAGAATCCTGGGATGTTTGATTGCCAAGCCCTTACTTTTGGTGATGGGGAATTTCCTCTACTTGTCCTTATAGGAGAAGCTCCCCTCATAGCAGATGAGACCCCAGTACCATCAGAACCAACGCTTGAACGTGGCGCAGGAGTAGAAGACCTTGGAGGGGGTGTAGGAGATGGTTTTCGTGAGGAAGAACTATGCCGTAATGTTGGAGATGGACTTGAATGAGGAGCTGATGATGGTTGTCCAAGTGTTGTACTACTAGCAGATCGAGGAGATGGGCTCAATCGTTGAGGACTATAACTGCCTCTGTTGCTTCTGTTGCTCTTTTCCATCAATACATACAAGCAGCAATAGTTTCATGATAACGATAGTCGTCAAGTTCGAGAAATGTAAAAAAAACACTATAAAAACAAGAATAGAGCAACAATCAAGGTTAAAAGGTGAATTACCGTGGGTGACCTTGAAATGGCGATGGGTCGGCTCCTAGGCCTGCCACTATGAACAAGGTTGCTAGGAGAAGGCTTATCATCTAATGTGGGGAACAGGGGAGTGTCGGGAGGCGTTAATAACCTATCCATTGAAAACAATGACGCAAAAACACAACAAGTTCAGGTAGTACTGTAATCTTATCACAATCTATTGACCAGGAAAGTGTCAAAACAAGTTACAAGCATAACCAACCAGTCATAGTCATTCTTGTCTCCATCAGCATTAAGCAAATCACTGCTCTGCCCTCGAGTAGGTATGGTAATTTCAAGCTTGGAATCCCGAAAGGACTTCAACTTCGACGCTGAAAAACGATACTTATTGTCAAAGATATAATTTTCGTATACCTGAGAAATACAAATTGATGACAGAATGAGGAATAGATAAGAATAGGTAATTACAGAATACATCTTCGAAATCATCTTCCGACTGGAGTAGGAAATCCTCTCGTTCTCTCCTATGCATTTCGCTGAAAAGTGCAAGATCATCATCCTTCTCCCTGAGGTTTAGTCCGCTCTCAAGACTTCGACCTCTCTTGTGACTATCAGCACGACTCTCCCAACCTGGTGAGCGCCTCAACAACGGAGAAGGCACCATCCCCACAAACAACCCCTTCTCACCTCAACAATCACTTCAAACACAATCCGTACAACTCCAAACCACAGAATCCACGAACCAAAACAGTCTCCTCACGAGTAATGCTCGAAAAACCCGTCCAAGCATCAATGACTAACCCTCAGTCACCGACTTTGTCCAAGTGAACTAAACAAATCTCCAAACTGGTACAAGCCATCGTATTCTCATTCGTTCAAATCTACTCAATCTCAATACCGAAATCTCCACACAAGTGCAAGCGTACACACAAACACACTAATCTATCTCACACACTAGCAATCGATTCAAACCCAATTCCAACACTCCAATCCCCAACAGAGCTACCTTGAGCTCGATTTCATCACGGTTAACACCGCGAAATGAAATGCCACTAGTTCACCACAATAACCACAATACCGGAGAACAAATTGTTTCCTCAAATACATTTCGCCATTGAACCCAATCATCAACCAATCAACCTCTCATCCAAAACCCTAGACACCTTTCCTCACCATTCCTCACCAATGAAGAGGAAATCCACACAAACACGAAATTCTCTGTGCTGCAATGCGAGGATTGGATTCAATGGATTTGGATCTGGTGATGTCGATGTGATTGGGAATGAGATTGGGATCGATGATGCCCTAATTGGTTTGGCACTTTGGGAAAGGGATTGAAAGAGACTTGTAGAGAAATGGAAGCAGTGGCAACAATGGAAGCAAGTGAAAACAGAATCAACCACTTGGATTTTGTGTGTTTTTGCTGTGTAGATTTTGCTGGTTGGGGTTTTTCACTCCTTCCTTGCTTTGCTCACTTCTACTTCACTGTTGTCTGATGGTCTCTCCTTTGCTTCACCGTTTCCTTTTTTCGCCTACGACGACACTAATTATTATTATTATTCGCTAATCCTGAGTTTGAGGATATCTGATACGGTTAATTATTACAATTTTCCATCCAAATAACTTACATTGATGTATATTTTAATATATTTTTTTTATGGAACGAAAATAAAACAAATTCCCACCTCTCCATAATTATCTCCTCTTCCCTTATTTTTATTATGTAAAAATGTGTGTGATATTATAACGAAGGAAAGGGCTCTTTTATAGCACAAAATGGACGGCATGAGAGAAAAATCCTCCCGATCAGGGCACAAAATGTTATGGAACAGTGCAAGCGGTTCCCTCAAGAAATAGTAAATAAAAAGAAAAATACACATAAAATTAAGGAATAAATAATATTCACATGTGTTTCATAACACTCCTTTTTGAATGTATATATCACAAGTGAAATTACCTCGTTAAAATCTTGGTTGAAAAAACCCAATGGGATGAAAACCAGAGCAAAGAAAAAAGAGTACAATCTTCACCTTAAGTCAAACATTTTTAATCTTCAAAATCTTGTTGAAGAAGATTCTTTAAGTATGAGCATTTCAATCTTATCTTGAAGTTTCGTAAAAGTTATACTCGACAATACTTTTGTAAACAAATCTGTCAAGTTATCACTTGAGCGTATTTGCTTCACATCTATATATCCATTCTTTTAAAGATCATGAGTGTAGAAGAATTTTGGTGATATGTGTTTCATTCTGTCATCCTTGATGTATCCTTTTCTGAGCTGTGCAATGCAGACATCATTATCCTCATAAAGTATGTTAGGAGCTCCTCTGACAGACGATTATCCACATGTCTCTTGAATGCGTTGAATCATTGATCTTAAAGATACACATTCTCGACTTGCTTCATGTATTGTTATAAGCTCTGAATAATTCGAAGACGTTGTTGTGAGGGTCTGTTTTATTGATCTTAAGGATATAACAGTATCATTATAAGTAAATACATATCCCGCCTGAGACTTTGCTTAGTGAGGATCAGACAGGTATCTAGCATTAACATATCCAGTTAATATAGACTTCGATCCTTTAGGATATAGTAATTTCATATCAATACTTCCTCGAAGATAACGCATGGTGTGCTTGACTCTATTCCAATGTCTCCTTGTAGGTGCAGAGTTGCGTCTAGCCAACCGATTAACAGCAAATGCAATATCTGAACTTGTACAGTTTGCGAGAAATATCAATGTCCCAATGGCACTTAGATAGAGAACTTCTGGTCCCAGAATTTGTTCATCTTCTTTCAGAGGTCGAAATTCATCTTTCTTAACATACAAAGAGCGAACAACCATTCGAGATTTTAAGGAATGAGCATTATTCATATAAAATCGAGATAGTACCTTCTTCGTGTAGGTTGATTGATGGATGAATATCCTAAATGATAGATGCTCTATTTGTATTCCGAGGTAGAATTTTGTTCTTCCAAGATCTTTCATTTCGAACTCTCCTTTCAAAAGCTGAGACATTATAATTAACTCCTCTAAAGTGCCTATAAGGTTCGAATCATCCACATACACAGCAATGATAGCAAAATTATTTCGTGACCTTTTAATGAAGACAATGGATATACTAAATCATTTGCATATCCATTTCTGATAAGATATTCATTTAATCTATTTTACCACATACGATCAGAATGTTTCAATCCATACAATGACCTCTGCAACCTAACAGAATATAACCAATTAAGTCTTTGCGTTTCAGGTATCTTGAATCCTTCAGTGATTTTCATATAAATCTTAGTATCAATATAAGTATGCAGTGACTACATCTATTAATTTGGTTTCCAATCCATACATAGTAGTCATGGTTATGAGAAAACGAAATGTAATTTCATCCATCATCGGTAAGTAAGTTTGGTCAATACTCTCTTTGTCGACATTCTTTTACACTTCGTGGTTCGAAAGACATGTCGAGACTTGTATCAATTTCTGATGCGATAAAATATGCACATATCTCAT
Organism: Drosera capensis; assembly: GCA_001925005.1. Taxonomy (NCBI): domain Eukaryota; kingdom Viridiplantae; phylum Streptophyta; class Magnoliopsida; order Caryophyllales; family Droseraceae; genus Drosera; species Drosera capensis. The sequence continues at coordinate 48,310 of LIEC01007129.1, forward strand.
TAACATCAACTTCTTTCTATCCCATACAAGATTAGTGTTTGCATAATTGGTCGAGATCTCCTTATTTTCACACTTTGGGACTTCACGTGGAATTTTATATCTCTCATGAACCAAATCGTCTTGTGAAATATTTATCACTTTAGGGATACTATTCATCTCAGAGGTTTGAATGACACTTTTGTCGTGTCTTCTTTTTCATGGCTTAGAATTTTTTGCACCAATAATGCCTTCCACGTTTCTGATGTGGTTATCATTCGATGGAGTAGTGTTACCAACGGTTCGAATTTCAGCCTTATCGTGAGGTATATCTATTCTTACAGGCGCATTTACTGTTGCTATATGCGCCCTGATAATTTTGCTTGCATCATTAAAAGCATCAGGGATTTGATTTGCAATATTTTGCATGTGGATAATCCTTTGAACTTCTAGTTCACATCGATTCATCCGAAAATCCAATTCTTGTAATCCGGACTCTTTCCACATAAATTCCGATTGTGATTTTCTCAATCTGTTATCTTTTTCTGAAGAAGAAAAAGTTTTCTAATCAAAATGACAATCCGCATGTCTAGCAATAAAAAGGTCACCACTAAGAGGTTCTAAATAACGAATAATCGATGATAAATCATAACCCACATAAATTTTTCAAGTCTTCTTTGTGGTCCTATTTTAGTTTGTTGTGGGGGTGCAATAGGAACGTAAACAACAGATCCAAATATTCTCAAATGAGAGATATTTGGTTCTTGATCTTTAACGAGTTATAATGATGAATATTTATGATATGTCGTTGGTCTAATACATGCTATCTAAATTATCTGTATCTGTTTGGGGTCATGCAGTGTTACATGCTAATCAATAGTCGGGCTATCAGTTGAAGTCTTTTAATTAAAGACTCCGCTAAATCATTTTGAGTGTGTACATGTGTAATAGGATTTTCGAATAAAATTCCTACTGACACACAATAATCGTCAAAAGTTTTTGAAGTAAATTTCCCAGTATTATCAAGACGAATGGATCTAATTAATTATCGGGAAACTGAGCTCGTAATTTAATAATTTGGGCTAGCAGTTTAGCAAATGATACATTACGAGTATAAAGAAGACTAACATGAGACCATCTAGAGAAAACATTTATTTAAAACATAAAATATTTAAATGATCCTGAAGACAGATGAATTGACCGACAAATATCCTCTTGAATTCTTTCTAAGAAAGATGGGGATCCAGATGACACCTTTGATACGGAAGGTCTCGTAATGAGTTTTCCTTATGAACAAGAAACACATACACGATTGCGATTCAACAAACCTTTCATATTTCTTAATGGGTGTCCATATGAGCTTTCAATAATTTGTCTCATCATCGTACTTTCCGGATGTCCAACTTGTTTATGCCAAAGCACAACAGTTTCTAAGTTAATGAACTTCGGATTCATAGCACTCGATTACTCTAATTTTTACAGGATATAATCGAGAAGTAAGTGTTGAAAATTTTTCCAGGATCTGTTTGCAACCATTTATAGTAGATGTTATACAAAGATAATCTTTATCATCTATATTTGTGCTTTCAATGTGGAAACCCTTGAGACAAATATCCATAACAGTAAGAAGATTTCTTCTGAATTTTTGAGAGTACAACGTATTTTTTATACGAATGTTAGACCTATTTGATAATGTGAAATGAACACTTCCAAATCCTTCTATTAGTTTTGACAATCGAGATATAGTATCAACATTTGCTTTTACCTTGTTAAAGTAGAAAAATATTTTTCACTTTAAAGGATTGTGTGTCTTGTTACACTGTTAACTATGCATGTCTTTCATTTTCTATTGATTATTCTGTATAAAAATAAATAGATTTTTATTAATCTCCATCTTTTATTAAAATGGAAACATACATAGATTTAAAGAGATTATACATGAATATAGTTATTACAACAGACGCATATAACACACATATTTTATAAACTAATCAATATTACATATCTTAATAATCTTTTAACTCATTCCACAAATCAAAAATATCATCTAAAATAAACTCATTAATATCATTCTTCTTATTGGAATATCCAGTTGTATCTGCAGGATCCAATGGTGGGATAGACACACTTGCTTCATGACTGACGAAAATAATCTCCACTTGTTTGTCTTTATCCTTTATTGAAGTCTGATAAAGGTTAATAAGATGTTGAGATGTACGGCATGTGCGAAACCAATGTCCTTTCATTCCACATTGAAAATAAGTTTCTTTATTATTCTTTTGGGGTTTCTCATATGGAGTATTCCTCTTCTAGTGTACTGATTTATCATTTTGTCACTTCTGATGACTTTCTGTATTGTATGGTTTACATTGATCGTGAAATCGTCCTTGGCCATGACCATGACCACGACCTCGTCCTCTCCGACACCAATATCCACCTCTGCTCCCTTGAAAGAAATGGCATTTACTTCAGGTAAAGGGACAGAATCGATTAGACGAGTTTGTGAATTCTTCAGGAGTAATTCATTATTTTTCTCAGCAACTAAAAAACATGATATCAGTTCACTATATCATTTAAATTTTTGTATTCTCTATTGTTGTTGTAAAATCACATTTTGAGGATGAAATGTTGAATATGTTTTTTTTCAACATATCCATTTCGAAAACCGTGTCTCCACATAATGTCAGTTGCGATGTGATCTTAAATAATGCAGAATTATATTCTTACACAGATTTAAAACCTTACAATCTCAAGTTCAACCAGTCATGCCTTATTGTAGGAAGGAATACCAACTTCTGTTGGTCAAATATGCTTTGTAACTTAACCTATAAGTCAAATGGATTTTTAACACTCAAATATTATGATTTGAGTACCTCGTGGAGATGATATATTAGAAAAATTAATGTCTTTATATTTTCTTGCATCGATGGTTATTATTTGTCATTATAGTATGGTCCAGTTCTTTAGCATTGAGATACAATTCCATATCCAGGGTCCATGAGAAAAAAAATTTCCCCAGATATCTCAAGTGCAACAAATTTCACTTGCTCTAGATTTGTCATGATTTTTGATAAAATAAAATTTATAATTAATCACAATATTATGTGAATAAAACACACATAACAAAATAATATTAATATTAAGCTAAGAATAGGAAAAATAAGATCATTATTACAATATAGAGAACTACTAATAACAATAAAGAGAAGCATAAATCGTCAAGATTTCTAGCCATTCATTTATGCATTTCATCATAATGCTCAGGAGCCATTTCGTCGGAGTTGTTTCGAGTTTGAAACGTATACCTTAAACAATAAAACGAAAATTAATTCTAACTAATTGGAGCAAATGCATCAATATGGAATATAAATAAACAGTTTCTTGCCACTCGAGGTAAACCGCACCGACGTGGTGAAACTATAAAAATAAAACATAAAAGAAGTAGGTTCATATGAAAAATAAAGCATCGACAGGGGAGAAAAAGTCTCCCGATATGAACAACAACAAATTATGCAAGCGATACCCACGAAGAATAATAAAAAGTAAGAAAAATATACATAAAAAATTAAGATATAGATAACATTTATATGTGTTTCACAACATTGTTCTTATTTTTAATGATATGAAGAAAAAAAATTAACTGTGTAAAATTAAATTTCATAATTTAATCTATCATTGATATCTCATCATAATTTTGTAAAAAAGTGATATTTGATCGTATTAAATTATACCTCAAAATGTAAACTCCCTCCTTTCCATAATATAAGAAACAATTATCTATTTGAATCATCCATAAATATATACGATATATATCTTATTTAGTTATTATTTTCATATAAAAAATACCAAAACGATCATTACCTATAACAATACACCCACTATCTACTCTCACAACTACTACAGTAAACCTTATTATCATTAAAAAAAAATTCCCATCAAATTTCATACAAATTCAATAGACACATAAATTTTCGTACTGGATCAATTGATTATCGTTATTATGAAATAAAAAAAATATCTCACAATTTATTTGGACGACGGAAAGAGTATTTGGGTCTAAGAAGTAAGAACTCATTGGTTGTTAATGTTACTACCTGTAACAACATATTCAATCCATATCATTAGCAATATACTATATCTTTATTAATTTTGGTTGCAGTACGTGATCTAGTATGATGAGATCTACGTCGCCTAAGAGTTCTTATTCTTATGGTTGCATTACGTGATTACAGTACGTTAACAAGATCCGACAATAGTTATCGATTAAGGCATACATTTTGTTAGGGATGGATATAATGTAATATTAGGTTATTTATTAATTTGAAATTTGGAACCTAAATTTTATATTTGGAGAAAATGATATTGTAATTGATCATGTGATACTTTTTGCCAATAATATTACAGTTGAATATTTTTGTGTAATTAAAATTATATTGGGATATTTATCAAGAATTCTTTGATCACATTATTCTATTGTACTCCTGTGCACTCCACCTATCTCCTCCTTTATTCTTTTTTCATCTTTTCATATCAAACTCATCATTATTATCAAAAATCACAATTTATTCTAAGCAATCCGGATCAAGTCGTTGGAAAATATACATGACGGTGGGAGTATAAAACAATATTAAATTTACTCATAATTTTATCTACTCCATCCGTCACGTGAAGAGTCTCTGACTGGATTGAAAATTCATATGAGAGTTAAATTTTTTGTGATATTTGCTGATGGAATTTATTAGAGTAAAGTAAAGAGGAAAAAGTTGGATTACTAGATAAAGAATGATTTTGTTTTTACTTATTTATTTATTTATTAAGGCAACTAATGCTATTTTGTCAAGGCTACCCACACACTCGCACATAATTTTTCGTTTTTTTTTTATCAAAAATTTCTCATATTTTTATTTTGACAGATAAAATTCTGTTTTGAAAATATCAATCTTTTTCTATTTTCATAATGAAGATTTTATAAAAAGAAAAAGAAAATAAAGTGATTATGTGATATAAAGTTGAAAAGATAATTAAAAATATTAAAAGTTATAATGTGAGATTAAAAAATTTAATAAAATTATCGTATTACTGCATCATTGTTTATTTTATAGATCAATCCATTATATCATTATATATAATAAAAAAATTAAAAACAGGAAAAAAATTACAGGAATTTTTATTTTTGTCAGAAAATTATGGAACTTCTCATACAAGTTCTGTTATACCAACGTTACAATTTCTATACTAGTGGCATGGTCAGAATTTAATGGGTTTACATTTTGCAAGGTAAACAAAGACATCGAGTGAATCCAAAAAAAAAACATTGACTGAAGTATTATCAACCACTCAACCACCACCGCCCCATCGCCGCCGCAGACCTCACCGCGCCGCCATGCTCGCCGCCCTTCAGTCTCATCTCCACCCTCACCGTCCCCTCGCCTCCCTGTCCTCCCTCCTCCGCAGGGGGTTCGCCTCCCAGGCGCCGGAAATCCTGAAACTGGAAGAGATCGAGAAAGTGCTCGCCGACGTCAAGGCCGACGACGTAAGGGTCGTCCCCGTTGGCGACATCTGCGATTGGGCGGATTTCATGGTGTTTGCGACTGGAAGGTCTGATTGGCATGTCAAGAATATCGCTCAGGCTATTATGTACAAGGCAGGTTCGTTTTGTTGTTATGGTGGTGGTGATCGATGTGGTTGGGTTTGTTTGTTTGTTAGGGTATGATACGAATGTGTGGAGTGGTTTGGTGAGATTGTTGTTGACGGATGAAATGTTGCGCGAGTGATCGAGTTTGTTTAGGGTTGTGAAACGGGAATGGGACTGTTGGTGTTTAGTTGAAGCAAGGGTTCGATGATTAGTTTGTTTTCAATGAGATGAAGAGCGGTTTAGTTTTGTGAATTGTCGAGGGAAGAAGAGATTGTTGTTGAATGGGGTATTCCTCTCAATCAAATGAGTTGTGCTCAATTGTGTTGAATTGTGGCATGCTACAACTGATAGCATCTTGGGTTGATCCAGGGGCGATTATGAAGTATTTCAATGTCAAAAATTTGTCTCTCAACTTCTGATTCTTGTTATATGTTAGTATCATGTCTGATTTGGTTTTGCGCTTTCGAAGTAATGTGTATCTTGTTTAAGTGGAATCAGAACTTGCTATGCTTCAGACCGATGATTTGCTATCAGTAAATTCAGATTAGGGTATTAGATATTAATCAATCAAACCAACGACGAGATAATTGACGGATTTGTTGGCAGTGTATTCGTTCTTCAAACCATTCACAAATCTTTATGTTATAAACAAAATTAGTATCTGCATAGGTTGAACTTTTGAAGAAAGTGGATGATTGCTTGTTTGATAATTCGTGTTGCTTCAACTGTTTGCCCTTTGTTCATTCATGTAGTGAGGTATTTGGTTTTGCTGTTTATTTGTGATTACAGGCTAAGCAGAAGCAGAAGGGCGCGGAGCGGATGTTGTTGCCAAGCATAGAAGGGCAACAGGGTGGCAAGTGGATTGTGGTAGATTCTGGTGTGTGCTCTTCTCCGCTTAATGGAACCTTGATGATTAGGCTAACTTTCACTTTGTTCTGTTCCCTTTTTTGTCTCCCGTTTTCTTGGCGGTAATTAGATTTTCGCTTTGCTTTCCCTCATCACTAGGATAAGCTTGGCCGGAATCTGAAGGTAATAGAGCTTCAATGCTTATCAGCATTACTGGTTACTTTTTCAAATATCATTTTTTCCGTCTCCTATCATGTCTACAAAAAAATCATGTTAAGTTTCATGATTGCTTTCTGTGTCAACGATCAAGGGAAGAACTTGGCATAATGGCATCATCACGCGATTGTAATTTTTGTAGCAAATTGCATTGCCTATTGATATAGCCAAAAGTATCAAGATTTGAGTTTCTTAATAGCATATAATAGTTTGTTCGCCAACAATAGCTACATATTTTTCGGCTCTTTCCCTGTTGTTTCTGCTTGTCCAAGAGGAACAGATTTATCTTGGGCTGATGATTTTTCTGTAGGGACTGTAATTGTCCATGCCTTGGACGAGAAGGCCAGAGCTTACTATGATTTGGAAAGTCATTGGGTCTCAAAGAACTTAGCACAGGAATCCGGGGAGGTGAGAAGTTGTCTCTTAATATCCATTTGAATGATCAAGGAGTAATTTTTTTTCTTGAAAAGATAAGCTCGTTGATCAGAAAATTAGGTAGTGCAGCACCTATTTGTACTATCAGTTCCTGACTGGGAGATTTGAACATCTTGAACGTACATCATCTTGGACTGGGAAAAAAGGACTTGTGCTATTTCTAGTTTAGCGTTTCACAATATGATCCATTAAATAGTCCCTGAATTACTAATATGACAATAATGTTCGTTTTCAAAATAGTTCCGAGAAACAATTATTTATTTGTTTTTTTACTACGTTCCAGTTGCTTTGTTAAATATCTTTGATATGACATTGTTTTCACTATGGCGTCATGACGCTTTGCATGTTTCATACTTAACTTTTCCCAGTTACTTGAATCTTATGAATGAACATATGGTTTTCCAATTTACAGTATATAGCTTTGTACTAGTCCTTATTTGATGTGGTGTCCCTTTTGATCACAAAGTTATTTTCTAATCATCCTTCCCTCAAAACTATAGTTGTCTGGTTGTGCTCTCAGTTTGAGTTTTAACCAAACGCCACAAATTCTTTTCTGGTGAACTGGTATTCCTTGCGCTTGCTCCCAAGCTATGTACTTGGATTTTCAGTTTGACTGCAGCATTGGATTCCTCTATCTGGTCATGTTTCGTTAAGGTAGTTTCCCTTCCAGCTCATGGGATATGGTCGTATGGGTTATGTGTGTGTTATGTCATTGCGAAAACCATCCTTGCTAAGGCGTAGAGTGCCCTTCGTGGATCTCTTTGATTGTCTTCTCTGTTTCCGTTACCGGAGCTCCTTTTCTTCTGCTTCAAGGATCATGAAACATGATGCTGTTCGTAAGTTATGATCATGGACTACTGATCTTTTTGAATGCTTGAACTCCAACTGCAGGAATTGGATAAAGCTTTGGTGAAGGTTCGCCGGATAAACAACTCGAAAAAGAAGGTGCAGCAGAAAACTGCGTAGTCGTCATTCCTGTGAATCCAGGAATCATAGTTTGTCGTGTTCATGGCCCTTAGCTGTTATTCTCCCAACTCATTAGCAAACACTAGGCTTCCTATTTGGAATTGCAATGGAATGATGATAATGTTAATACTATCGATGATGATGTTATCATTTTACAATCGTGATAGGATTGGTGTACCCTTCAGTTATAGCGATCAATATCTCACCGTCTTCTAAAGAACAATCAAGAAACAAATGAAGCAAACCCCCCGTGGTGAACATATTTTCGCATGACGTATGACATGAAGGAATATAATTTTGGAAAGTTCACGAGAATAATCATATTACAAGAGTTTAGTTCCTTCACAAATGTATCACTGATTCTATAGGTTAATCATTACACGAACCAACTGATACACTATTTTTCATTACACAATCTATAGGCTAATCATCTGATCGCTGATAGAACTTTTCTTTTTATAATCATTAATCTTATTGGCTAAACAATACGGAGTATAAGGAAACTTTGTTTTCGTATTTTGTATTTATTTCGTCTCATTCAAATTATAATGGTTTGATCCGACACAATAATTTATATATGTTGAATTAATAAGTAATGATAATTTTATCCTTATGAATGTGTGATAAAAAGGAGTTCGAAAAAGAAAAAAAAATATGATGATGGATGGTTTGATGTGATATAAAATATGAATAATTTACTAATTTTATATTAAAAAAATCAATAAATAAAAACAATTATAATTTAAATAAAATAATAAAAAATATTATAATTTGAATGGAATAAATCACAATCACACCATCTCCCTATAAATATTATGCGCACACAGTATTTTCTTCTCCCCCGTAAGATCAGAACACTTTTTGACCAGTCAGCTTCGGATGCGAGGTTTTTGGCATAAGGGTTGAAACCAACATAATAGAAACCAAAGAGAACTCAAGCAACCAGCAAACAGAAAGCGAAAAGATTTTAGACGAGTGGATAGATGAAGATTAGTGGCCTATGCACTATTTCCTGTCGACTACATGGTGACAATATTTAAAAACAATGTTCAACCAATGTTGGTTTTCAAGTATGTATTACACAACTTTTGTTGATTTCGTTCTTCTTGATCGATCCTGTTCTTATGTTGTATTTAACTCGATTGAGTCATATTCTTGAATCTAGGTTGAGTAATTAATATCATTGTTTCTCTACGCTTTGTTCTCACTGGATTCTAAATCAAAAAACTCTAAAGTCGATTCCATGAGATCATAACTTGATATCCTCGAGTCAAATATCAAAGAATAGAACATCCATTACGTCATCCCATATCATGATCTTTCAAGCACAAGTCTCGGGACTCATCAAAAATATGTCAAAAAAAGAGATTGAATCAACCACTTAGAATCATCCCATGAAACATATTACCAAAATCACCAGTTTCTTGTTTAACACGTACATGGTCAAATTCGTACTCATAACTCTAACTTGGATTGTTTTTCTTATTACTATCTCATGTTCCTTTCTTAAACCCACGCTCTGATATCATTCTGTAACGTCCCAAGATTTTCTGTCCAATATCTGCTACACACGTGACGTTACCGTCGCTCTAAAGTTTCCTTTGAAGCAAGACGACAAGAATATAAGAGGTTTAAGTATCAAAAACATAGAAACTAGAAATAAATATCCAACTTACATCGTCTTGTATTACATGAAAGTCAACATCTAGAAAGAAAAGGCAATATTACAACAAGTCGAATTCATTCATCCTTGCTAAGTAACGGACCCTTCCTCGAATCTTTATTACTTGAAACGAACACGTAACCGTGACCTCGAAATCCCAGTAACACACGATACACGTCCATCTTAGGGGTCCGGCATGCTTATTATATCATGCGTTTCCCATGCGTAAACAGGATGCAATGCAAACAACACCGAGCAATCATATGCCAAGCAGGAATGTATAAATTACACACAAGATAATATCTCAAGTCAAACAGGTTAATCCTTTTTTCGTCATCAATAGCCTTGATTAGGGTTTTTTAAAGCTCGTCTATATTTCTTGTCAAGTCATATTAATTCTCATGACTTTTACAGGTTAATGACATGATCTGTCATGCCCTATTGATTCTCATGATTTTTACAGGTTAATGATATAGTTTGTCACGTCATAATAATTTTTATGATTTTTACAAACTACTAACATGGGAGGAGTTACAATAGGAATTTAATGTTAGTAGTATCGTCATACTAATAACAATTAAATAAAAACGATGGTCGCTGCAATCGACCGATGATGGTTAATGATAACCAAACACGGCCACCAATTATATTTCAATTAATGCCGCTACGTGCACGCGAAGAGAGTTTCTATCCCTCCCTAACTAGTTCAGGACCCGTAACTCTCCCAATTATTGTCATTTAAAGGAATATCTTCATGTTCAGGTTTTCAGGATTTTCAAGGAGGTAGCATGAAATTAACCGTATTAATTTCATGTACGACAGGATTCAAGATTTTCAAGGTTCACAAGATTCTCGAGATTTCATGCGTGTACCATGAAATTTATTACTTTAATTTTCGTGCACAGTAGGCAACTGTCACGGCGTTCATATTCCAAGATTTCAGACATATAATATGAAATTAATCATATTAATCCATATATAGCAGACGACTACCATGGTGTTCGTAATTTTTATAACGTTATATTTTTGTAACGTTCTCATGAGTTTTCAGGATTAATAATTCGTTACAAAAATAATAATCAAGCAACACATGATACCACACGTCAAGAGTAAGCAATATTCAGGAATCGTTATTAAACTCTATAATATTCTACAGGTTGTATCGTTACCCTTTTAGGCAAGCAAATCAAGACAATCAAAAATATCATTACTTTTTTATTTATTATGCAAGTATGTGATCAAACAATCACACAAATCAAGTCACGCGAACTAACGATGTATAGTTCTCATTTTTTGCAGCATTAATCTTTCTCTCTCCCCATTTAGTCATTCTCTTACAAATGGGTCAAAAGTATAGTTCCGAATATGCAGAAACCTATGAGATCAGATGATTGCAGAGCAAGCTCAGAGATCAAAGAATGAAATTACAGCCAACACTTACAGGGATCAATGAGAATGACGAAGAGCAATAGCAGCGAGTGAGAACTGAGAAGAGCTTTATCACTAATTTGTTTTCCAGACACTGTTATTTATACATTTTCCCCCAAAGTTTTTAGGAGGCTATTACAATATATGCAAGAAAGATGACCCATAAAAATTTTAAGATCTCCAAGTCCAATGTTCAGTTTCTTGTGAATATTGGTTAAATAATCAACATGAAGTTCATCAGCGATAAAGCTTAAGTTGAAAGCTGGAAACCGAAGCGAACAACAGTATATATCTGAACTTGAGCGAGTTGTTGCCATTAGAGAAGTTCACGACTTATTTCACTGCATTCAACTTCATTCCTTGTAATAACAACAGTTGAGAACTTTGTATCACATACCGGATCTCTCTCCTAGTGCTGAATCAAAAATGACGTACAAGGAATACGTATTTTATAGCTATTGATCCAAGGAACTATAAACTTGGTTGTTATTCAGTCGTGTGTCTGTTGTGTGTCAACCAAGCGTCCCGCTCCCGTTGTCACTGCCTTAATGTTAGTTGTGGCCATGGCGACTCAAAACTGCTGCAATTTGCCTGCCTTCATGTCGGGGTAGCGGTCTTGCTACACAAAGTTAATGCTACATTGGTGTATATGTGCCCTTCTCTACTCTTCTGCTACGTTAGTCTTGTGCTTGAGTTATGTGATGGTTAGTCTTAGGTGATCTTTTCATATATTCCATCACCAACTTTGAAAATGCAGATTGGTTGTTCTTCAATAGCTCACCGGGGGAGTCATACTCGATGATTTTGCCTGCATTGATCAAACTCAAAGCCTTAACGAACGCAAAACACAAATTATTAACTATTAAGTTACTGGATCGGGTTAAGATGCAATGAAATATTGACATTATCTTCTGTCACGTCATTTCTTACGACAAACTAAGTATTGGCATTATGAAAATATTCACTTTTGAATTTACCTTCATCGAGTACCAGGACAAGGTCATTGTCGATGACCATGGCTATCCGGTGTGCCACGGTTATGACAGTGCACTGCCTCGTCTCCTCCCTTATCTTCTTTTGAATGACGTTATATGTTGCTGTGTCAACAGAAGCTGTGGCTTCATCAAGCACAAGGATCCTCCTTTTCTGAAGCAGCACCCTAGCTAAGCAAACCAGCTGCCTTTGTCCGACACTCCAGTTTTCTCCACTTTCAGCCACTGCAAATACCATAAGTTTCAGACAATAGGGATGTCGCATATATCAACCAAAATGAGTTTAGCACGAAGATTGATATATCTGGTGCTTCTAAAAGTTTTCCATTCTGTTTCACAGTCTCAGCCAAGCTGCATTTTCGCAAAACCTGCATACAGCATCAAATAGAAATCAGAATTTCTAAATGGTGGAAGCTAGTCGGAGTAAAACATGCCGGCATCCTAAATCCTACAGTATAGAAGCTTGCGTTTACTATCCTTTTTACGCAGACTGATCAAGTTTCTTTTTACATAGACTAGGCCACAAAACTCATCTTGTAGTTGCCTAACAGTCAATGAGTATTTCTATAAAAATAGCTGTTAGTTAAACCAATTTGATGATTGAATGTACAAACCAATTTGACCACCACAAAACTGATAGGTAGATCAATTTTTGCAAGCTTATTTTTCAACATGAGACTCAAGATTTCATCGAAGCCTACCTCCCAAATTTCAGGATCAGAATGCTCCTCGAGAGGATCCAAGTTGGTTCTTACTGTACCCTGGAAGAGAGTTGGGTCCTGAGGAATAATACTCAACCTGCATCTAAGATCCTGTAAGCCTATAGTACAAATATTGATTCCATCTATGAATATTTGCCCTCCAGAAGGCTCGACTACTCGGAAAAGCGCTTGTATCATCGTGGACTTCCCGCTACCGGTTCTCCCAACAACCCCAATTTTCTTCCCACCAGATATGGCGCATGTTATCCCTTTGAGAATCATAGGAAGATCAGGGGAATATCGGACTTGGAGATTCTTGAACTCAATGTCTCCTTCAGTTGGCCATTTTGGTTCCGGTCTGTGACCTTCAACAACCAAAGGAGCCTCGCTTGGTGTGCGAATGAGTTGAAGGATTCTTTCCACAGATATTATCTTGTTCTCCACATTACAGAAGTTCCATATCCCCCAAGCCTGCAGAACATTCATATGCAAGCCGTATGTAGCAGCAAGTCCCGCCATGCCTGAAAAAAAAATGCCAATAATAATTCATTGTCGAGTCTTGGTGGAAATAACGTCTCGATACACTTGGAGAAACTGCGAATAAATTTCCTTATCTAAATCTCCAAGATCGCGCCTTGTGGTATTGGGTTGAGTATGCATGTATTCATTCCTTAATGAAACATAAGTACTGATAGTATGAACATAAGTGGCAGCAATAGTCCCAAGGGAAAAAATTCTTACTTGGGTCAATGGCAGACCTTGGCAATGTCACCAAGATTACCAGAACAACGAAGAAAACCAGGTTGAAAAGGAAGTTAATTCTAACGGAAAGCCACTCCATTGCAACCGAATTGTGGAATACAATTTTAGAATAATCATCGACCAGGCTCATGATTCTCATGAAAAACCGCTGTTCTTGGTTAAAGCAACGGATTGTTGCTGCGCCATTTATGGTCTCGGAGAAGTGGTGCAAGACGGGAGCTTTCCGGATTCCAACCATCCTGGCTAGTTCTCTGGCAGTAGCTATATAATAAGCCTGCAACCAGACTTCAGCGACAACATTAGCGAACACAACTACAGGAGAAACTTGCCTAGACTATTCAGAGGATCAGATTTTACAAGATTACAGATGACTTGCCTGGTACCAGATGGTGATGCCAACTATGGCGGCAAAGAGAAAGAAGACTTGCCAAGCAACCTGGCACATGAGTACTATTACACTAACAAGCTGAATGAGAGCAAATGCTAATCCCGCCACTCTGTAGGGGATGTCCATGTCTACAACGCTTTGATCCGTTGAAAACTGTAATTAAAAAGTGAAGAAACATTATCACCATCGCACCAGGTGAGACCAATGATAGGCAGAAGAAATAGGAGGTTTAACAAAAATACAGGAAGCCCCAGGATGGGTGAAAAAAATTCATCCCTATAGGGAGTAGCATACTTACCCGGTTGAGTATCCTACTAGATGGGGTAGAGTCGAAAAATGAAATGGGTGCTTGGAATACTGCTCTAATCATATTCAGAAAGAGCTGCTGCGCAGTTCGAATGGCTATAGTAGACAAAAAGACTGTCCTTCCCAGGATAAAAATTGAGCCACCACCCGATAGCAAAACGAAGATCCCAAGCAACTGAGCTCTGCTAACTCTTCCTGCTTCCTCCGTCGCCCAAGCTAACCAGTAAGTGCTCCCCATTTGTAATCCTTGATACAAAATCTGACAAAGGAGGATGACAGGAACTAATGCTCCACCATATGCAGCTGTGATGAAGGTCGAGTAAACACGCCAATTCACTCTACCAGTTTCGGCTTCCTCCTCTTGAGTTTTGTCCGAAAGTGCGTAACGGGAGATGGAAGATCCTGCGCTCTCTTCAGTTCCTTCAGCTTGATTATCGACGTGTGTTTCTTGCACCGTGCAGTCAAGCTCTTGGTGTGAGTTCACTTCGTTAAATGTTTTGCTATGAGCAGCCATCTGCCTAGCCAGCTCATTCTCCAAGTCGTTGATCAAGTACTCGTATTTTCCCATTTGAGCAATCTTCCCATCTTTCATGACCTGCGAATAAGATCATAAATATGCATGAAAGCAGCTGGTAGTATACGAAAACAGCACCAGATTAAAAGACTTCATATGTAGTCATCAGGAGAACACTTAAGAGGAGACCAGTGAATTAGAACTGATATAATAATATTCATCTACTAAATCGTAAAACAATATACCCAAGAAACTTAAGATAAGGTCTTATACCAGAATAAGATCCGCAGCATCCAAGAATTCCAACTGATGCGTAACATATATCACGCTCTTCTTCGACAAAAGCTGCATCAGGCATTTCTGCAAAAACATCATGTTCATCTATGTAAATGCTAAACAATTCTGGGCTTATCAAGTACCAAATGAGGATCATGGCTTACCTTGAACATATGGGCACCAGTGTGCCCATCCACGGCACTGAAGGGATCATCAAGGAAATAGACATCAGCATCACTGTAGATTGCCCTTGCCAGTTGAATCCTCTGCTTCTGTCCTCCACTTAAATTGATCCCTCTCTCGCCGACAACAGACTGATCGCCATCAGCCCACATATCAATATCTTTGTTCAGCGCGCATCCTGCTATGACATCCTTATAGAAGTTGAATTTCATTTCACGACCAAACAAAATATTATCTCTCACTGTGCCTGTTTGTATCCAAGGACTCTGAGGAACATAGGCTTTGGTTCCTAGAACCTCAGCTTCCATCCCTGAACTCCTCGGAATTTCACCAAGTATGCTACAAAGCAAGCTCGACTTTCCTGACCCAACTGACCCACAGATCGCCACCTTGTCACCCTTTTTAATTTGAATACCCGTCAATATACTAATCGTTGGTTTGTTTAAACTTGTATTGTCCCCTTCCCAAGCATACTCCGCTGCTTTTATGTCAACCACCGCGCTCGCTGCTCCTTGTTTTTTACGAGGAGCCTGCTTCTCTTGATCCTCATCTCCGAGATATTGATCAAGGCGATCAAGCGATACTTTTGTCTGTGATATCATGGAAATGAGCTCTGGGAGGTTATATATAGGCTCTTGTAGGATTCTGAAAGTCGCTAGAGCCGAGAGAACAGTGCCAGAAGTCAATGGTGTCTTCACCAGAATGCAAACACCAAAAGTGACAACTGAGACCAGTGTCGGCGAAGCCCAAAATAAAAACGCAATGGCCGAACATGTATAAAGATATTTGCTCAACCAGGATGTCTCAACTTCCCTTAGATTGAGAACCTTCTTCAAGAAAGTTGAATCCCAGGAATGCAACTTGAGGACTCTCATGTTCTTCAAGGTCTCTGAAGTAGCTTTGATTCTCACATCCTTCGCCTCCATAATCTCTGAATGCAGCCTCTTTTGTCTGCTCGCGAGAGGGGTATTGGACACCATTACCAAGAAAGTGGTGAAGATAGCAGCACTTGACGGCGCTGCTCCAAGGTTCATATATAGGATGATGAATGCAAGGAGAACCTGAACGGGTAGCAACCAAATTCCATGAACATAAGAGAAGAAATCTCCAATCCTTTCGGCATCCACGTTTACGAAGTTGATTATTTTCCCTTGTCCTGGTCCAGAAAACTTGGCTGACAAAGACTTCTTGTATACCAATGCAATAAGAGCTGCCCTTATACGAACCCCGATACGATTAGCACCAAAATTCCATTGCCTCTGAGAAAGTGATTCAACAGACTTCGCAAAGAAGAACATTACAGCAATAGTGATTCCATCTTGGTAGCCAGTGTCTTCATCCTTCGTCAATAAATAATCCACGAAACGGGTGATCAATAACGGTCCCATGTATGAGGCAATGGTATTGGTCCCTAGAAGAAATCATATAAACTTCATGAAAATCCTCAAAACTTGTGTCTTTTCTTGAGAAACAAAAAGAAAAGGAAGAATCAGTACCTGCGAAGATGGCGTTAACAGCCAATGCTTTCCACACAAATAAGAAAATTGCCTTCGACAAAGCAATATCATTGCTTTTTTGCTTTAGAAGTGATTCCTCAAGCAAGAACGAAGCGCTTTCTGCTGTCTCAGATCGAGGAACTGATGGCACATCAGATATTTCAAGTTTGTGAGCTTTACCCGCTTTAAAAAGCGGGTTAAGCCACGATAACATAAGTTGGCTCCAAACACCAGCATTTTCAAAACCATCAGAATCACCGCGAGGGTTCTCTTTCTCTGTTTCAAGCAAGGGATCCTCAAGTTCATGGTGCTTTCTCGTTCTGAACCGACCCAAGGCAGCGATCCACACCATAAGCGACAACGGACATGCCAAAATATCCACGAACTTCGCTCTAGGGAGACCAACCTCAACCGATATTGAGGCAAAACGTGCAACCAAGTAAACACATACCAGAAGTACATACAACAATGTAGAGTATACCCACCAGAGAACAAGAACCAACGGCCACTTCTTGGCTTCGCCATCTACATAGAAAGCAACTCCAGTCGCTAGAATCCATGTAACGCCACGTAAAACTGATCCGCTAACGACAACGATCCCATGACTCCAACTCTCATATATTCCAAACCCCACATATAAAACAGTGATCATAGAACATGAGAACAGAACAACACGTCCTGAAATCGTCGAGTAACCAGAAAACCGATCTTGCAACCCTCTATCACTCCCATATCTCCAACGTTTCAACATATCCATCAAAACCCATGTCAGAAACACTACACTGAACCCCACATTGCCCACCACCAAGGCAATCTCCATCGAAAAACCCATCAAAAATTGCAACCTGCTTGTTGAGACTCTCAACAATGTGAAACTACCCAAATCAATGTCTTTTTCGCCAATCTAACAGAGACCCAGATAAAATTATACGATCAACACCATAGTATTGTGTAAACAGATGAGACTGAACCAATGCAGAACATGATCATACATCGTATTGAATTGGGTCGATCAAAAAAGGCAGTTTTTTTTTGTGAAGAAAAACGCATGGGCACAATCAAAACTGGTAATGGGAAGAGACATGAATGTGTCACGCATGAAGGATTTGGGACAATCGTTAATGGGTCTCATGAATATGGAGGGAAAATATTACAGAAGCATAGAATTGGACTTATGAACCCAAAATTTTTCTTGTTTTGGATAACATTCAAAGCCTAATTTTATTAATGGAAGTTTTTTTGAATGCCCAAATTTATCTTTTGTAAATTAGGAACTCTAATCTTTGACTCGCCTTTTTGGTACGTCTGATTCTCTGAAGTAGCTGGTGTGTAATTTCAGGCAGTACTGTTTACCCGCCTATGCTGTTAGGACTTAGGAGTACTAATATAATGTGTTCATGCGTGTCTTCGTGTTGTAAACATGTTGGATAAATGTGGGCTGCGTTTGAGACATTCTATTTTGTATTATTTAGAGCAAGTCTAGTGAGATATGCAAATATAATTTCAACTATTTAATTATTTTAATTATTCAAAAATAACCCGAGGTTTCTGATTCTAAAACATAGCAATGATGTTAGAAATACAACTCCAATAGACTCACTTTTTCTTGATAAATTTGAGTTTTTACAATAATGACAGTCATATTTGGCATCAAAAATGCCAATGGCCATTTTTTGCCCACACTCCAATTTTGTGGCCAATCCAAACAAAAGAAAAGTATAAAAAAATGTGTCATTTTATACATAATTCATTAAATAACATTGTCAATATATAGCACACTATCATTAAAACAATATTGACAAAATTTTAACAAATTAACACTATTTATTCTCAAAATATAACTATCTATATCAAAATAACATGATGTATTGGACTTGCTCTTAATTGTCAAGTTTTGGTTAGAATATCACATGGCGAAATCGATCAACTATATATAACGAGACCGAAGTGACAAAGCGAGGATAGGAATCAAAGGATATGATCATGAGGATATGAATAAGATTGCATGGGTAAGATTGTATCCACGATTTACTAAGCGAGTATCAATGTTTATTCTTGGTTCTGGTAGAACGTAGTTGAAATCGAATGACAGATAAGTTGATAACCTAGTACATTTTGGTTCATTCATGTGATGGATCATATGTTTGGAAAAATATTGATGATTCTTATCCATTGAATAGTGCTTCCTTTTACATACATGTGCGGCAGAGGAGAGAATCCCTTTCGTTTGATAGTACAACTAGAGATAAAAACATGTCACACGCACATCTAAAATATTCCATCTCCTATCATTTTTACAATATATATTTTGAAATTTAATATAAAATGATCAAATATTTATTATGAAATATTAATAATAAATTAAGTTTTGAATTTTAATACTAAACCAATTTAATAATTTACCGATATCGTTAGGAATGAAAACGAAACATTTCAAAGTGTGTGTCATTATGAAAATTGTGGAAAGGAAAAAATATTATCTTTTGAAGTGATTAAGTCTTACGACCAAAGATCCATCGATTTTATCGTTATTAATAAATTATCATTACTAATCTAAATCGATTAATTAGAACGCGAGTAATATAACATCAAAAATCAAAATATAAATAATACAAATTAAAAAAACAAGATTTATCTAAAAACTTTTGCAAAAGAAATCACGAACCACCAATCAAGCAAAGAATACAAATGAGCAATATCCAAACACGAAATCACCACCATCAGAGATAAAGACAAATCTACTTTTTGCCTTTGTGCGCTATTATGCGCACGATAACACACGAATGCGCAATCATACGCAATACAAGATAAACCAATCCGATGTAAAGTCGTACTTAGCAAACATAAGAAATCTAGCAGTCACGCACTTAAAAAGCTAGTGGCCATAAACAAAGGAATAGATGGAGACATGGGATGAACACGTGGCTCATCATGCTCCGCACACTTGTAGGGGTAAGAGTGGTGACAGCTAGATTTTTGGGGTTGTGGGTAGACGTCATATTTGGGCATACGTACGGTGTTCAGAGATAAAGACATATATCTCATATAACAAATCTTTCTAATATAATCTAAGAAGAATGTTTAGCGCACAAAAAGTATTTCTTACCAGGTGCTTATGCTCGATCCTCCAATGCATTGGGAGCGCTCTGCTCACTTCCTGCTATATAGGCACAGATAAAGCCAATAGACACAAAAGTCTTCCACTTGCTCCATATGCCACTTCAAAAGAAAAACGAAAGATTTAGTGACAAAATATTGATAATGAGGATAGATATCGTCACCAAAGACGTAAGTTTTTGTGATGAAATTTTTGCGTCACCTAAGGTGACTGTTAACTACAGAGACACCTCACCAAATGAATGATATTTTCTGACATGTAGATGGATTCTCGTTTGACAAAGACACTTATTTGTCACCAAATATGGAATATTATGTTTGACTAGAATGCAAAACTGAGTAAATTTTATTTTTAAAAATAACCGGTATAATTTTCACCAAATATTCAAAAGAGAAATATCTGAAATCCAAAAAAAAAAAAACCACTAAATATACTCGAATATCATCGAAATTATAGTGGAGTAATTAGTTAATAGATACTCCATCCGTCATAAAAAAATTATAACATTTACTAAATTAAAAAGTCCAAATAAATTACAATATTATTTTGTTTAGAATTTTTTTCTACAAATATATCGAAATATCCATATTATTTATTTTATTTCATATCAAGTTATCCCTTTTTTCTTCTTCACTCCTTTCACTGATATAAATCAAATGATAAAATAACTTTTACAAAAAAATAGAGATTGTTATTTGTAAGATAATATATTGTATTGTCAAGAAAATTCCTTCACAAAATTTTCAAGACAAAAATATTTTTATTTCACAAACTCCTGGCAACCGCAATTATAGTCTTAAAAAAATTAATTTTCTAAAAAATGTTATATGTATAAATTATCATATTAAATTAATTATTTATAATTTTTTTAGGATGAAGTTAATAGTACTTTTTTATTTCTGTCAAGAACTTTTACCCGGTTAAAATTTTTCCACCACGTTCTCACGTTTGTTCCACAGACCCCCGTAACTATCCTTTACTAATGTTCAAATCCAATCCTTCACAATAAAAAACAAGCATTATCAAATAAAGTTCTGATCAAGAATCACCACTGATTCATCTCAAATAACTATGAACTCAGTCATCCTGTTAAAAAAAAAACAAAAAACTATGAACTCAGTCATTTATCATGGAAGAAGTCACGTCGTAGGACCCTAATGGAAGATCCACCATGCTAACAAGCTGGAGATGATAGCAAATAATTGGTGTTCATCTTTCGAATGTGTATCAGTGTATGTGCTTCTTTGATACTTCCGTGGCCCTAAATTTTTTATAATAAATTATCTGGGTATAAGGATTTAGGAGAGGATTAAATTTTGATCATTTTATTTGTTTATCAAAAGATAAGAGAAGAAAAAGATAGTGGGGTGATAAGATATGCTACTCCTTTTGTCTTATAAAGAATGTAATCTTTTGATCGGACACACGTGTCGATGCAAAGTTTGATACGTCTACAACGACGATCAATTGTAATTTTTTATAAATTTTTCATGAAACATCAATGATTGTGTAAATTACATACTTCAACCTAATACATGTTACGAAACGATTAGACGTGATTTGATATTTTCTAAATTTGTCATGAAACATCAATAATTATATAAGTTATGTATTTCAATTTAATATATATGATAAAACGATTTGATGTGATTTGATAGTTTCTAAATATTGATTTGGTGACAAATATTGATAATGAGGATAGATATCGTACAGTTTTTGTGATGAAATTTTTGTGTCACCCAAAGACACTTCACCAAATGAAGGATATTTTGTGACAAATAGATGGATTCTCGTTTGACAAAGACACTAATTTGTCACCAAATATGGAATATTATGTTTGACTAGAGTGTAAAACTGAGTAAACTTTATATAGTTGAACTCCGTCATCCTTTCCAAAAACAAAAAAACAAACAAAAAACTATGAACCCTGTCATTTATCATGGAAGAAGTCACGTCGTAGGACCCTAATGGAAGATCCACCATGCTAACAAGCTGGAGATGATAGCAAATAATCGGTGTTGATCTTTCGAATGTGTCTCAGTGTATGTGCTTGTTTGATACTTCCTTGGTCTTAAATTTTTTTATAATAAATTATCCAGGCATAAGGATTCAGGGAAGGATTAAATTTTGATCATTTTATTTGTTTATCTTTGTGAGAGAAAGATAAAAAAAAAAAAGATAATGTGATGATATGATGTGATATTACTTTCGTTTCATAAAGAATGTAATCTTTTGACTGGCGATGCACGTCGATGTAAAATTTGATACACGTACAACGACGATCAAACGTAATTTTTTATAAATTTTCCATGAAAAATCAACGATTGTGTAAATTATGTACTTCAACCTAATATATGTCGCGGAACGATTAGACGTGATTTAATATTTTCTAAATTTGACATGAAATATCAATGGTTGTGTAAGTTACGTATTTCAATCTAAATTATGTATTCAATCTAATACATGTTGTGAGACGATTTGACATGATTTGATATTTTCTAAATTTGTCATGAAATATTAATTTTTATGTAAGTTATGTACTTCAACTTAATACATATTGCGGAACGATTAGACATGATTTGATATGAAAATACGACTTGTATTCATACATATAAAATAATACATAATATATATATATGTTGTATTTTTTTCGAACGAAGTGTGTATAAAATAAGGTTACAATTATATTTTTGATGACATAACTTTTTTCAAATAAGAAAATGTTACAAACATTTTACGACATTCCGATTAGACAAAACGTTACAAAGATTATGGGATGAAGGAAATACTTAAATATCTATTCTTTTTTTTTTCTTTTTTTTGGTAAGGATATATGCTTATTTTGTGTTATATATATATATATATGAATAAAAATTTCGTTTTCATATCAAATCACGTCTGATCGTTTCGCGATATGTATTATTACGTAACTTATACAATAATTGATGATTCAAGATAAATTTATAAAAAAATTTATTTGATCATCATCACGCACGTTTTAAATTTTATACCCTCATAAGTATCAAATTAAATTATTACGATTTTTAATAAACGGATGGTGTTTTTTTTTTTCAAAAACCTTTGCAGGTCTTCATCGCTGTGGACGGGACATAATCAACTGTGTCAAGGTGATATTGATGGCTTCACTCCTATATAGGCTATAGAGTAGATACCTATGCTTTACTTTTTTATTTTTTCTGAAAATTATGATCTCAAGGGAAATACACATCCCGATATTATATTATGTCTTAATTTTTTTGATATGTAGTTTTTTATATTAAATTTTATAATATCGGTAGAAAATAGAAATCCGGTTTTCCCATCAAGACCCAATAAATTGAAGATATCGACGATCACAATATGTGACGTGTATTGAAGCAAACATAATGAACCTATACATACAACACCTAACGAGTGCAACAAGCATACTCGAAGCATATTCGTCCATGAAGAGAACCACTTTATCAACACAAGTTGAAAAACAAAAGACAAAAAGGTAAGAGTTGTTTGGCTCAACAAGAAGCAAATTTTCTTGACAGAAAAAGCCATACAAAAAACGACTACAGCAGCATCAACGAACATGAAACAAAAATTACTCGTATCAAAACCAAATTTCGGTCCGAACCGGTACTGTTGATCCTGGATAATTTATCCCGTACCGTACCGTACCGATACTCCTATGTTTCGAAAAAGTTATTCCCATCTCAACCGATTTAGACCGATATGTATCCAGGATGCTCCGGTCCGTCCGGGTTTTGGTATGGATTGGTTTTCCGGGAACGATTTTACTCATCCCTATCTCAAGGTGTGACGTTCATAAATGAATATTGACGGTAGCAAAAACATGTAAAAAATTTGTGTTATTGTGTCGAACAAATATTGAATGATTAAAAAAAAGTGCCGATCATTCTGTCACAAAAAATAACAATAGGACACAAAGTTGTTTTGTCATAAAAAGTCGAACGTTTTTTAGTAAACGTGTGACAATTTTTTTATTTTTTATTTTTGGTTACAAATCGTCTCATTGACCAACAAGTTGAGTCACGAATCGTCTCTATTGACCAAAAAGTTGTTTTCGGTGACAAAAAAAAATTGTCACTTAACATGAATTTTCTTGTAGTGTGGCCCAAGCATTATCACAAGTGCATTGATCCCATGGCAAAAATTTGTCGGGGGAAAAAAAAATACCGTAAACATGAACCTCAATGAATTTGAGGGACAAGTCAACACTTCGAAGTATCCAAACATACATGCATATACCTTGGATGCGCCCATCACTTTCCTGAAAGGTGCATTTGGTATCATAGATCTTATCCGCTCGTTGGTGCCGATACATCTTCTCCGCCCCGAGAGCACGGCAATTGTGTCACAGGCCAAGTCCAGTACTCTACTACTAACAGAAACTTTTTATCAGGAGTCAATTACACATGAATTATAATCGATAGTCCGTAAAACTATATTCATATGAAAATTAAATAATTAAACTATGTACATGCGCCATTCGTTTAGTTTGTTAGAGCAAGTCTAATGCTATGTGATGTATTTGTAGTCATAGTCATGATTTACCTCTTTGTAAAAATGCTTAAATTTATCTATGCACCTCTAATGCGGAAATGCCATTTTTTTTTTTCACTATTATCTCAACTAATTACTGATGTTTTCTCCTCTCCTTTTATAGGATTGTCCCTTCCAATTTGATGATATGGCAAATGCATAACCAAATTTGACATACAAAGTAACAGAAGTCAAATTATAACTAAAGAAAGTAATCCAATTGGAGTGAAAAATTTGTGATGATAATGATATATTATAGCGGAGGGAGTATAGTTTTAACTACTCAAAATAGCAAGGCCATCAAACTTAGCTCTTATCTCTCCAAATTCCATAATGGTGTTTTACGTAGATCAACTACTCATGTCAGCCCAGCCCAGTGTCACGGGTTAAGTTTGGATTGGGCTTTATTTCGGTCCTAAGAGCTTGGCCCAAGTCCAGAGTCCAGCCCAACATTTCCCTTTTTTCCCCAATCCCCAACTCAGCCCACATCATCGTCTCCGACAACCTACCTCTCACAGAGACGCCATCGCCTTCGTCTTCTCCACTCCACCACTCAGCCGCCAACATCTGAATCCGCCCAAATCCTCATCTCATCGATTCTCGCACCATTCTCTCCACCACCCAATTCGTCGACGAGGCGCCGCCAGCTGCGGGTTTTGAGAATTTTGTCCGAGGACAGGAGAAAATGGGTATGGTCTAAGAACAGCTGAAAGTGTCCTCTTGGTTGATGAATCTTGGTCCTATTTGGCTAATTCGTGGTGGGTTTCTTAGGTTTGTCTCTCGGGCATTTCGTCGAACATCTTGTCTGCGCTGGGTGGTTCGTTCTCTTGTTATTGTTGCTCGTCATTGTGTTGATTCGGTGTTTTTGTATTTGTGATTTTTCAATGCTATAAATCGTGGCATTTCATCGATTTGAGATTTCCTAGCTGTGTTTAGGCTCCTCTTTTGTTGGATTCAATTTGGTGGACATTATTGGTTTTTGTTAACCTTTGTTAGGCTCCTTGGTGTCGTCGAAAGCTCAAAATTAGGAGTTTTATACACTCATTTAGTAGGTGAGAGTTTGAATGGTTTAGGGCTCTTTTCTAGTTACTCTACATGCATTAGTATCTGAAATTGGCACTTGATGTTGTTATAAAATTTTAGTACTCCATGCTTCTTATATGTCAATGGTATTTCTTCATGTGTTAATTTAGTGGACATGTCATTTGTGCAACCATTGGATGTATAATTGCTTGGCCGATGTTCGGTTTGATCGTTCTTATTGAGCTGCAATTTGTATTATCATGGGAATTTGTTTAGTCTGCCAAAATTGTCCTATTGAAGATTTGTTATGCTTTTCTTGCTGTGGGAGGGAGGACATATGACATTATTGAAAGATGGTACTTAACTTGTAAGCATTGCATTGGATTCTTTCCGTTTCAGCAACATAAAGCCTCGAATCATCTGTGTCGTTTTACTTATATGGTTCATCCATGCCCGAATATAGCATCGGTTTAGCTCCAAACGTCTTTCCCAAACTTCAAATTCGAAACAAAGGTTAAAATGTTGTGATATGTCCAGCATTAGTGAGGTGGATGGCTTGCAATGAGTGGATATCGATCCTAGCTTATGAGAATTGTGGAATAATGTAGTTGAAATCCTGTGAGTATTGTTCCTGTTGGTAGTTTTCAGTGTAGGATGCCTTTTTAGCTTTGTGACTAACAGAAAAAATGAATTTGAAGAGGAAAATTATGATGGAAACTTTTGATTTGTATGATTGCATCTATTCTTCTTGGGTCATTCCCTTTAATAATGATGTCTAAACAAATCGTGGATATTGGAAGGAGATGAAAACCTAGCTTCCGTGAGCACTTCTGCTCGAATGGAAGTTTTTCTGCTTGAAGCCTTAATCCTGTTCTTGTTTGTCTCAATAATGTGGAAAATGATGTGTAGTTAATGTAAATTTATCCTGCTCTCGTTTTTCTGCTTGAGCCATTATTGATTCTTTTTCACAAGGTTATGGGTCAGACACTGATCTTTTTTTCTTTCACTTCCAGGATCTTTCAGAAATCGATATCAACCCACGATGAGCAATGCTTGCTGTGTGTCTAGAATCTGCGCTCTTCCCCACAGTGCAGCAGCATCCCTTTCCGTGACAAGGAGACACGTTAGTCATCCCCTGAAACGCTTTTTATCATCATATGGTTCATCGACCATGGCTGGTTCTCCCCTCTTCATCATCAGTCCATCCTCATGGATCTTGTCAGCACAGCTCTCCCAGTCAGATACCCCACAACGCTCCAAAGAGTGGTTTGCCTTGCGCAGGGACAGGCTAACCACTAGCTCGTTCAGCACTGCATTGGGCTTTTGGAAGCGTACACGGCGTGCTGAACTTTGGCAGGAGAAGGCGTTCCCACAGGATCCACAATCCCAAGAATCCCTCATGAACAACGCGATGGAATGGGGTATGACCAACGAAGCTGTTGCAATCGAGCGGTACAAGAGCATCACTGGTCAGGACGTGGGCCTTCTGGGCTTCGCTGTCCATTCCAAGGAAAGGTTCGACTGGCTGGGTGCCTCCCCCGATGGTCTCCTTGGATGCTTCCGTGATGGTGGCATCTTAGAAGTCAAATGTCCCTATAACAATGGGAAGCCCGAGTTGGGTTTTCCTTGGTCTTCGATGCCATTCTATTACATGCCTCAGATTCAGGGTCTGATGGAGATAATGGACCGCGAATGGGTAGACTTATATTGTTGGACGCTGAATGGAAGTACCATATTCAGAGTCTACAGAGTACGAGAATATTGGGAGCTTATTCATGGAGTCTTGCACGAATTCTGGTGGGGTAACGTGATTCCGGCGAGGGAGGCCTTGTCGCTTGGCAAGGAGGAGGAAGCCTGGACTTATAAACCGGAGTCAACTCACAGAAGAACAGGTCAGGTTATTGCCATTAGCTCGAGGTTAGCTAGGGAGGCAAAATTGTTGTGCAGGGAGGTAGCTGGTCAGATCGAGTTCTTTACATGATGGGCGAAGTGCACAGGTTATAAATTCTTTACTATCTTGATGGATTTGACGCTGGCAAATCTTGTTTTGGCGATTTATATTCATGAACTTTTTGGTTACTCAATGTGATAGGTTGATGATCATTGATTAGTCTGATCATGTTAGTCATAATCAAAATTTTATCAAATGGACTTTGTTTAAGCTCAATATCACTAAATGCTGTCAAAACTTGGTGGCATGGAATCAGAAAGATCAGAAATTCGAATTCTGATAGAAGACTAGTTTATTTGAAACAAATTGTAAGTGTCAAGAAATCACTAGTATAAAGTTAAACCCTACAAGCACAATCTAACACAAGAAACGTAACACTATTACATGATCATTCATCTAGTCCTGATAGAACCTGCTGTAATCTAATACTCATAATCAGAGCTCTCGGACTTGGAACCATTATCCTGCCTAAGCCCCGGCGGCGCATACCTTGGGAACGATAGAGGATTATGCAGAGACATTGATTTTGCCCATGGAGCATTGTCGCCACGAGCCCACCTTATTGTTGGCATAGTCTCATTCAAAGGAAGTCTTTGTGCTTGATTGTAGTAAATCGGTCCGATGCCATACTTGCTTGAAAGCGAAGAGGCGATCAAGCTAGCGTCCCTTTCTCTGACCATGTGTGCCATGCCAAGAGCTTTTGTGTCTGTCGAACCCAATGCTGGGAGTTCAGGATCGACACCAAACTGCACATATGCTGGTGTTGTGGTGTCCATGTCGAACGGGTGAAATGACGATAACTCAGGATTCGCTTCGGACTGCACAAATTGATTACATTGAGTAAAATTTGAGAACTCGGGTTGGTATCCTCCCGGCTGAGCAAAACCTGAACCCTCTGCTGAACTGCCGAAAGGAAGAGCCGGCTGTGCATATGGGCCTTGGATGCCACTCTTCTTTGATGCGATTATGTTCTCCGCCATATCACACTTTTCACCCACACGCAACGCCATATCACACAGCTGCTCCCTATTAAGGCTATCTAGAATGGGATGCAAAGTCGGGAACTTGGACGCCATGTTCTCATGCTGTAGCTTAACAAATCCTGCTCAGCCTTCTTCTTCTTGTCCATGAGCACATCAAATAAGTTCAAAGTCCGCCTGTGCCGGTCTTCAGGGGACAAGCACCTGTAACGTTTTAGTATCTCCTGCACCTTGTCACCGCTCTCGGGCCATACTTCAGGTTCCGAATTGACGAGGGCTACGCTGCTTGGAGGATAGACGATGACACAAATAGGTACATCACATAGAGTTGAGAGTTCTGATGCTTTCTTCATCAGGCCCTTTTTTCTCTTCAGGAAAGTTGAAGTTCTTGTCTTTTCCTTTTCGATCAACTTCATAGGTATCTTTGCTCTGCCCATGTTCGGACACACAAAGAGATGAATGAGGGAATCAATGAAGGAAGCAAGTGATGGTGTTTTGAATTTAAACTAGAATTTAAGTGTCCAAATCTGCACAAACAAGGAAATTATCAATTGTTAGGGATAATAAATTAGGAAGTAAATGAAGATTAATATCCAACTGAGGGGATTTTGCTTTTCAAATATTTTAGCCGAAAAAAATACAAGGAAGCAAATCAGACAGCCAGCACGGAAGATCTGTAATTTTATTTTATTTTGCTGATTATGTCAATAAATAAGCTTCCATTATTACAGCACTAAATTTACAAGACATAAAATCAGGAATAACCCATATCAGTATAAAGTTCAGTCGATGTGCCGGCAATCACGTTGATGTCCGGCTTGTGAGCAATGCCATAAGATCATAGGCAAACCCGGTGCGCGCTGTTACGCATGGGCTAAATGCTTGAAAATCGGACTTGGGCCAAGCACTTAGGCCCGAATGAAGCCCAATCCAATGTGGTGTAAAACCTAGCCCAAGTTCCGCAAACTTCTCAGACATTTTCCACCATTCTACAAACTTGTGGAGAATTAGGGTTTCTAGAGTTTTCTAAGACTCTCTTGTAAACCCTAGGGTTAAAAAAGTCTAAAACATACGGGGTGTAGAACTTTTCTAGGTTGTGTATATAAACGCGGGGTTGGCTCATTTGCAAAACCACCAAAAAAACACAAAGCATACAAACTCGAATGCAATAGAAAGCGTTCTTTACTCTCAAAGCGTGTCCAAGCTCTCATTTTCACTTTGCGAGTTCTTGCAAAGCCTCTTGGTGTGCGAGTTCGGCTGAGCTCAAGCGAAGGTGTGAGTAGTTTGAGTGTCACACGGGTTGCGAAAATCTAACACCGTGACAGCGCGCCCATAGGATCACACAAACCAAGAGAAGAAGGCATTTGGAGCGGGAATGGTGCATACCTCTAAATGGACTTAGAAGATAGCGGCGCATGTTTAGAAAAGGGGAAGCGAATACCAGCAGGCGGAATGGTAACTCCTGACGACGAAATTATGGAAATGAGGGCAGCGGCCATACGTAACACACGGCCTGCACCAGAAAATGGTTATATGAGGATAAGTAAACAGCAGGCAAACCAGGATCAGAATCAGCCAATAGTATGGATTCGTTCCACTTCTTTCTCTCCCAGATATTTTCGCCACATCGGTTTGTCAGCTGCTTGACTCTCAAGTAGCCGAGGCCCAAGCAGAAGGGAGGAGGATTTGCCAGCCGTAGACAAAGTACAGTACATGTGCTGTAATTGATTTCCATCGTCTGATTAAACCAACCGTTAGCAATCCTATTGTTCAAAACTTCTACAGCACAAACAGCATAGAATTTATACTGCTGGCAATATTGCCCAAGCAGAAGGGGACCTGGGATGCCTCTGAAAGCATATCATCCAAACTTCATATGTCCATGCAACTAGAACGGCCCAAATCTTTTGAGTCCTCCAATTCGAAGATGCTTTATGCTTTGATAAATAAAAAATAAAAATGATTTATGCTGACAGACGACAGTTCACGATAAGTCCATTTCCGGTACAACTTTGCATACCTCAGTACTTTTTA
Organism: Drosera capensis; assembly: GCA_001925005.1. Lineage (NCBI taxonomy): Eukaryota > Viridiplantae > Streptophyta > Magnoliopsida > Caryophyllales > Droseraceae > Drosera > Drosera capensis. Next base: position 78,753 of record LIEC01007129.1, read on the forward strand.
ATAAAACTTAAAACAAAAATACATGAGATCCTGATATAATTGATAATCAAGATAGTTGATCCTAATTACTTATTGATAAACATCTAATTATTGGAAAATCTATTCATTCACGGAACTAGTTTTTCTTCTTCTAACAAATTCACGAAACTAATATTTGTCAAAAACATATTGTCAGATAACATTTCAATATGTCAAAATAAAAATATCAGATACACATGTTTCATCTTGAGTGATAACCTCACTTTTAAAAAGGCATTTTACTTTCCAAAAAAGAAAAAAAAAGAAAGAAAGAAAGAAAGAAAACAACATTTTATTATTTATCATGGGAAAGCCCCATTCTTGTACATGTAAAAAATGCCCGTAGTTTACTGCTCCATATTTCCCCCTTTTCTGTCAATTTCATCCCATCTAATTCTTCCGCTTTTGCAGTCCCTTGAACCCTTTTCTGCAATTCACGCCATGTATCTATGTTACAATTTCTTAGGCTTTTGTCTGTGAATGAATGTTTGAGATCATACCCAGATCAGGCTTTCAGCCGGCAGAGTTCTCTTCTCCATTGATTTTGTTGCTAATTCACATTGATTGTGTAGTAAGCCCGTTGATTCCTTGCCCCATTTATTCGGTTTGATTGGGTTTCAGTTTCAGGGAAGCGGAGGATTGTATACATTTCGTACTGGATTTCATCTGGGTGTTGTTGATTCTTGTAGAATCGAATACCCTTTTGTGTGATTGAGTTTTGGATGTGGTTTATGCTTCTGGGTTTTCCTATGGAGGTAGAAAGGTCGAAACTTATTTTGAAGGGATTATGAGAGGGACATTGGGAAATTGCGGATCTTCTATGGCCGGAGCATCGGTGTGGCTCTTTGTGTGGTTTCTAAGTTTGTATTGTGGTTTCTAAGTTTGTTTTGGAACCATGTATGATTGCGGTTTTCAGCGGGATTGGTTTAGTGTGAGCTCTAAAGTGAGTCAGACTGTAAACTTTAGATTGGGTTCATCAATCTGGCTCAAACTGCGAGGTAGGATTTTGGCTTTTTGAGAGTGCAATTCGGTCCCTTGGGATCATTTGGGTGAAAGGTTCCGAAAATTCCGATTATGGAGATATGATTAAAGAGGTAATAAGTAGGCTTCAGAAGAAGACGTCTAAGGCAGCGGATGCACGTGAATCGCATTCATCAAGTCATTCTTATGCTTTGAGAATCAGTGAGGTTTTGGGGCATAATACTGTTATAAATCCTGGTGTTGGTCTTGGTAGTAATTTTCCCCATGTGGAGGATGCACAAGTAGATTGAAGTTTTGAAACATTGCCTAGCTTTTGGGATCTCCCCAATTCGGAGAGGCAAGCTTTGTTTATAAGGAAGCTTAACATGTGTTGGCACTGTTTTTGACTTCACTGACCCAACGAAGAACTCAAAAGGGAAGAAACTCAAGAGGCTGACATTGCTTGAGCTAATTGATTATGTAACTTCAGCTAACGTGAAATTCCCAGAAACTGTAATGCAAGAGGTGGTGAAAATGGTATCTGTGAACTTGTTCCGGTTCCCGCAACACAGCTTATGTTCTCACGAGCTTATTATTTCGAAGAGGATGAGCCTTTGGTGGACCCTGCTTGGGTTCATTTGTAGCATGTGCATGGCTTCTTTCTTGGGTTTAGTTTCTCCTGAAGCTGTTCGATCTTTTTTTGATTCAGAAGATTACAGAGAGAGAGGGAGTACCTGAAAACTATTCTTCATCGTAAATACGGGAAGTTCATGGCACATCGCCCGTCTATAAGGAATTACATAATAACATATTTTTTCGCTTTTCTTTCGAGACGGAGAAGTTTAATGGGGTTCCATAGCTTTTAGAGGTTTTAGGTAGCATAATCAATGGGTTTGCTTTGCCTCTGAAGGAGGAGCACACACTATTTCTTGTTCAAGTTTAGATTCCTCTTCACAGACCTAAAGTGCTTACCAACATATCATCGGCAGTTATCATATTGCATTATACAATTTGTGAAGAAAGATGGCGAGCTTGCAGACACGGTGATCAGGGGTTTACTGAAGCTCTGGCCAATTAAGAATAGTTCGAAGTAGGTCTTGTTCCTATGTGAACTAGAGCAAGTCTTAGAAGTGACTCAGCTGTCAGAATTTCAGATATGTATGGTGCCTTTGCTTCGGCGAATTGCTTTTTGTTTGAGCAGCCCTTACTTTCAGGTACCGGGACACTGATATGTTCATACTTGTCTGATTCTTTCTTGTTAACATTGGATTTTCATTGTTGTTTATGGGACACTAAAATGCTTCTAATGCGTATCTTGTTTACATAAACTGAACTGATTCTCCAACTTATAGATATCTTACTTTAACTTCTGTCCTACCCCTTGTCCACTGTATGTTTATTTGGTTAATGAAAGCTTGTTCTAGAGAGGATTTTGGGTCTTAGGTCACTCTGAGGTTGCATGTTCAAGTGTCCATGGAAGCAGTCTCTGATTCTGTACCTGTCTTCCACACCTTGAACCTTGACTATGGTCCACTTTACGTGTTAGTGTTAGGCTTGTGAATTGAATACCATTATCTTCTACAGCTTTTCTTATTGCAGCTCATTCACTGCCTGTCTTCTGATAAGATTTACTTTGATGTCATGTTTCTCTCTAGGTTGGAGAGAAGGCGTTGTACTTATGGAAGAATATTCGCATAGAGAACTTGATTAGGCAAAACCTTAAAGTTATACTGCCTATAATCCTGCCTGCCTTGGAGAGGAACAGTCGCAGCCACTGGAATCAGGTCGTACAAAACCTTATAATGTGTGCGAGATTTTCGCCTGATGCCGATCCTGAGGTATTTCAGGAGAGCTTACTCTAGTTTCAAGAAGATGAAGCCAATGAAAACAAACTTAAAGCAAAACATGAGGCTAATTGGAGACGTTTAGAGGAGTTTGCTGGCATGGCATGGCTACTGGCAGTGTCGTATCCCTCCCAGCCCAAAAAACTGCGGCTTAAACATTCTGAAGAGATGGCTATTTGTTTCAGATGACCTTAGACACCTGTCCCTTTGCCCCTCTTTTTTCTCCTTTAATGGAGTTACGGCTTCTTTTGTGAGCTGCAAATTTGACATGCGCCTTATGGAGGGATGGAGTTGCAGACTATAAGCTACAGGCCTGCTCAGTTATGTCTTCTCTTGATGTTAGAAACCTTGGTTCCTTTAGTGTTGGCAAAAGAATGTTTACAAGCAATCATCAAGAAGCTGCTAGTCCCAGGTACACACTGCCTATGCTGATTTAAGTGCTCAATACGAATGAGTATTGCTTCTTCATGTATCTATGCTTCATCTTTGCGTATATTTTTCTGTCCGGTGCCATAATTGGAGTTTTTGTGTTTAGTTTGAGTTCTTCTGATTTAATTTATTGGCTGTGATGGTTGCTGGAAATGTTTTCAGGATTTCATTAACTTTATTCGTAGAGCACTGATGCTCGCCTATGCTTGCTGTTGCTTTTTCTTGCAGGGTACTTTACTGATAGTTACACTTCTGTGCATACTCTTTAAAAAGAAAAAAGAAAAAAAACCCCTCTTGAAGTTTCTCTTTGTTCTAGCTGATAAGATCTCGTATAAAATTCTAGGCTTTAGTAGGACCTATCTCTCTGTCTCCACTTCTTCGATTATTTTGCTTTTGCATCTTCCGTATTCCCATCCATCTCCTTCTGTTCGGGTTTCAGATCATTGCTGGATCCATAATACCTTCGACCTTTGAACAAGTTTTCAATCTTAGACCAAATTGTCTACGCAATTTTTTTTATAGAAATATAAAACACACACAATCCTTCATAATTTTTGGTTCGCTTTTCCTGGCCCCTGCCTGCCGAGCAGCTCTTTTTAGTTACAGTCTGAAATAGTGGGAATTTCCATGTAAATATCAGCTCCTGTCTGTAATAAGCTCAATCTTGAAAGCCAGGCTTGGATTCCCAGTCCTGAAGGACCTGAACGGGATAAGGAGTCTGGGATATGCACACCTTTGTTCATCGAATATGTTATGACCTTCTAATGCCAGTTGAACTTTTTACTGGACTGCATCATAGGGGATGCACCTTTAAAACCCATATTGGTAGGGCGGAGGGCCTGAATAAATGTACGATTCAAAATTTTTGAGACATTTGCACAGGTTCCAACTAAAGTGTAGATTATGTTCATAGTCAAATTCACAAGTGAAACAATTCGTCGTTTCGTACTTAAGTTCATATGTCCTTTGATTGTAACAGGTTTAGATCATATCAATAAGCATCATCCTGTCAAGCATAGCCTTTTTATACTTTTATCTGTTTTCTGTAGTGAAAAATAGAACAGCTAATTAACAATCCTTTTGCCTTCACTTTCCTACCAGCATGAACCTGTTCCTGTGCCAAATTTCATGATGCTCCCCTTTGAACTATATAGCTAGCAAGATGTACTTTTATGAGTTTATGTCGGCCCTCTTGATTTCGGTTCCAATCCAACAACAGTATTCTTACATGGTTTAAATATTGGTTGACAGAACCTGTTAGGCCGTTACTAACTTTATCAATGTATTTGGTGGTTTACAAGGTGGAGTTAGATGGATATTTTTGTGGGTTTATCTCCGTTATCAGGTTCACTTAGGGCGTAATTTGAACGCGATGATATGAAGGTTGATATGGTTGTGAAGGAATTATTCTGTTAATTAATGTCGGAGTGTTTCTACTTCCCTGACCTCAAGGGCAGGGCAGAGCATGATCTGTACAATTAAACCCCTAGAAGCTGAGTATAATTTAGAGTAGCTGACTCTACCCAAATTCGCCCCATCTAACTATTCTTCGGCCTCTTGCTGTTACTCTTATGTTTTCTGTAAATTTATGTTGCTTATACTTGTCCTTCAAGCTTGAGTGATCTGGTATAAACTTTAGGTTGACATCAGATTGATAATTAGACTTCTCGATTTCTAAAGGGCGAGCAAATATGGATCAAACACTTCTATTGATGATGTCTTGGGCATAGAGAAATTAAGTTGTTGGAAATAGCCTCCTGTTGATAAGATAAGGCTTACGTACATACTCTTCTCCTAGACCTGCATTGGAGTCGTTGAGTTGAGTTATATTTTCCTCCAAACATAGAAAGAATAAGATCCAAGGTTCAAATCCTTTCAAAAAGAAAAGAAAAAAAGATCCAAGGTTGAAACGCTTCATCGACTGAATGGTGAGTGATATAGGTGAACCACCACTGGTTCTAGATGTATTGGACTATGAATTGCAATTTACATCAAATACTCTAATAACAACACAGATCTAGTTACCTGGCGCGCTTTGCAATGCCATAATTCACTAAAGAGGACTTCAGTTGTGTCTCACTTGCTCTTAGTCGCCGAACGCATCTAGCGAGTGGAACCACTTTAGAGCTTAAAGATTAGGAGCGGCTTAACCCTGAGAACTGTCCAATCCAGACATTCTTATTTCCTGGGAGTTGATTCCAAACTAGACCTTAGAGTCTTAGAGGTATTATTTCTCAAGGGACCAAAGAGCATTGAATTTCACAGTTTCACTTCCTCATACTTGTTCCTCGTAGGACCAAGGTTGGCGGCAAGTTGAAATATAGCATTTTTCTTACCCTCTAGCACTCTACAAAGTGCCTGGGTTGGTAACAAGTTGATAAGTAAAACTATAGCATATAGTGTAGGAGGACATAACTGTATTCAGGGGAAATAGAATCTAGTTTGTGCCATTTCATTGTCATATTACAGGCAACAAAGAGAGAAAAAGGCATGGCAACTGTGGAGGTTTTGTCTAAAGAGATTATCAAGCCTTCAACTCCAACCTTTGAGGACCTAAAGACTTTGAAGCTTTCCATCCTTGATCACATCAACCCTCATGTATATGCCCGTCACGCTTTCTTCTACCCGAGTAGCCCCTCGGGACCGACGAATGCTCATCTCAAGGCGTCCCTCTCAAAACTCCTAGTCAAGTACTATCCTTTCGCGGGGAGGATAGATAAGACCACCATCAACTGTAACGACGAGGGGGTCGAGTTCTTTGAGGCTACAACACCTGCTAAGTTGGATGAGATACTAAAGGACCTTGATATCGATCAATTGGCCCCGTTCTTCCCTGCCTCGAACGATGTTTACTCCAAGGAGTTTGATAACAAGAGTTGCCTCGTCATCCAAGTCACTAGACTTGGCTGCGGAGGTGTTATCATAGCCACCTGGTTTTCGGGAAAGGCCGGTGATCCTTATAATTTTGTGAGGTTCATGAACGACTGGGCAGCGCTCACGGTCAATCCCAATGGATCCTTGGCAGCTGATCCCGAGTTTGTGGGAGCCTCCGCGCTTCCCCTCCCGAACCAAATGGCTTACATGCCTGCACCAAACCCAGAGAAACCAGTGTTCCCAACTAGAAGGTTCGTCTTCGAGGCCTCAAAACTGCAGCCTCTCCAGGTTGAAGGCTCTGACCCTATCCCAGCTGACTCCATTGTCATAGCTCTCCTGTTCAAGTCGATAGCAGTGGCCATGAAGAGCTCAGGATCGCGCAAGAAATGCATGATAGACTACGTCGTCAACCTGCGTGGGAAAACCAATCCTCCCATCTCAGAAAACGCAGCAGGAAGCTATGGATCCCACAACTTCCTCTCAGTAACAGAGGAGGAGCTCGGGGTGGGCCCCATCACTGAGAAGCTGAAGGGTGCTGTGGCTGAGCTTCAGGAGAAGTACTCAAAGAAGGACACAGACGATGAGTGGTCTTCTGACATGTTCAAAGGCTTCATTAAGCTGATCAAGGTGATGCTGATTGAGCGTGGCGAGATGTTTGTGTTCATCAGCTGTGTCGGCCTTCCCTTCTATGAGGCGAATTTCGGTTGGGGGAACCCCGTCTGGGTTGGAGCACCTTCGCTCCCCTGGAAGAACTGCATTCTTCTTCATAGTATAAAGAAGGGCGGCACCGATATTGAAGCGTGGGTGAGCTTGGAGGATGCAAATGTCCTGGAGACGGTGGCCAGCGATGAGGAGCTCCTCGCCTATGCCACTATAAATCCTAGCATTCCGCCCAACTAATCAAGTGTTGCTTATTAGAACACCATGCTGTGATTCCCATAACTTCGCTGTCATTTAAGCAAAAGCAGAAAGCTAGTTTAGTAGTATTGTGTGTTTTTATCACTCTTGTTATGTTGAGGGGATTTTATGAGTAAGTTTGTTGTATTTTTTGCGTACTTGATTATGTAACATCTTTGAGTTTGGTGCTAGAACCTTCTTCCAGAATCGGGATGAATAAGTTCTCTTGATCAGAAAGCATTTTTTTTACATAGCCAAAAAGCCGTTGATTTCTCTGTGTTTTATTATTGCTGTATGTCAACTGAGGAGAACCAGAAGACTGAAAAATAAAACAAATAAAGAATGGGATAGCAACGAAGAATAACTCAGTACTCCTTCATCCCAGCCTAGATGGATTTCATCAGTGTTAAAAGCGAAGACAATCTATCAGTTTATCGCTTCCATGTTCATGTCAAGTTACAGATATTCACTCTATCAAACTCGACGTCTACGCTTACTTGCATCTGTTATGTTAATTTCATCCGTAGGCATCAGGAGTCTTTGCAGAGTCCTTGTCTTTCGAAGATAAGCTGGAAAAGAGATTGGCTTCTACCAGGAGAGACGCATTTCTGTTTCAGTAGTGAAGAATTGGTGTTTTGATATCCTGGTGCGAGCTCTTGTATTCATGCTGGTTTGTTGTTGGGAGTTTTGCTATTCCTGGTTTGTATGGTATCTAGGAAAAAAACATAATAGTCTGCTTTAATACTTTTGTCATTTCCTTGCCTACACCATTTAATTAAGCTATGCGGTTACAGCTAAAGTTACCAAATTACCATAGCGTTCTTACTATCATCTATGCCACGGGATGCAAACATTCTCATATTCTATCATCCGGTTACAGTTCGCTTTTCACTATTCACGTCTCACTCATCAGCGTCCTCCTGGTTACAGGAACATCTACCATAGAGGCATAGAGTCATCGCATCCCAACTTCACAGTCCCTCACAATGAGATCAGAAGGTGAAGAAACCATCCAAGATTCTCCTGTAGCCTTTCCAGCCAAGTCGGTTTCGATTCATACCCGAGAAGATTGTGACCGACTTCAGCTTTAAATTCAAACTGGATCCATTCCCTATGCTCCGAGACCAAAAGGTTATGTTCATCCGCGAACATTTATGTTTCAAGATAGGTGCCCACCCAAATCACACATCTTTCAACTTATATAACAGATTCGCCACCTTATGTTTTCACATTTTCTCCTCATAATGCCTGATGACGCGTTACCAAACCCTACGCATCATCGAGCAGCTATTGACTTTAATGTTAGCGCAACTATGCAACCTAGCATATACAATCAACCAACGCCTAAGTTGCTTGGACTTTCAAAGTAGCAGCCTCTATACAGAAGAACATACTTGAATGCTAGTCTAGATCATATATATCTTCCATTAACTCATTCGCAAAAGGTCTTGTATGTCCACCTATGAGTTTGCCCTGGATCTACAAGCATGGCATTCGCCTCATCAAAGTTTCACCTAAGCAGATCAGAGAAAGAACAAAATTCTTTTTATTGCACAGGCAATATCCATTACTCTAGTGCATAAAAGCAAAGAGTTCAATACATGAATTAGCATCTGAAATTTATGTTTGAAGTAAGGGTAACACAACAAACCAGCAAAAACCAAGTTCAATTCAAAACGTCTGCTAAAAACATTACGATTTGAATCCTGATCACAAGTGCAGCGAGTGAAATTTTTTTGAATCTCTAGAAGGACAATAATTTTACCTCAAAGGAATTTGCATATGCTGCATGTGCTTCGACAGCGTCGTGGCTGCTATGTTGAGCATAACCTTAAAACTGATACTAGTATGGTAACAATTCCCTGATACAATAATCTTCATCTTCTCTGTAACATCTAGGCACTGAAACCATTCACAAGAGGCAGCTAGCACGCCAAGGATTCTTGTGTAGCTATAGACTAGAAGACATGGCATGGTAGATCCAACACCACAAATAAAATTGCGTTGGAAAGTCGTGCATACCAGTAGGTGTTTTTTCGTAAATTGAGACTCAATCTGTGTAATATATCTTGATATCCAGAGTTGAGAAGATCACGCCGCAGAATTAACGCAGCCATAATGGAGGTGCAAGCTAGTTGCTTGACCAGGATGCTCTCAATTACTCATCCTATATATTAGATCAACAAACTTGACAGGAAACCATCTCTTTCTGTCGCCATTGCCAATTTCTCGCCTGGAAGACAAGCGAAAATATGGCTAGCAGCGTAACTTTGCAGCCCATAAAAGTGTCCAAAGAGGCGATCAAGCCTTCGACACCAACCTCGGAACACCTCAGGACTCACAAGCTATCACTCTTGGATTACATCAATGTCCCTGACCACTCTGATGCCATCTTCTTCTTCGCTAAAAAACCCTCCGATGATGACAAGAATCCCACCACTGATGATCTCAAAGGGTCTCTCTCGAAACTCTTGTGCTCATATTACCCTCTGGCTGGACGGATCAAGGACAAGACCACTGTCATCTGCAACGACGAAGGAGTCGAGTTTATAGAGTCCCATATAGCCTGTAGCCTATCAGATATCCTCCATCAACCTAACCTAGAAAACATACCTCATTTCCTCCCTGATCGCACTGAGTTCGATTCTAAGAGCCTGCTTGCGGTTCAAGCTACCAGATTTGCCTGCGGAGGGACAGCAATCGGCGTGCTATTATCAAACAAGATAGGTGATGCGAACAGCATCGCAAATTTCATGAATGACTGGGCTTCCATCACCCAAGAGCCAGGGATACAGGTCTCTCCGCAATTTATAGGGGGATCTGTTCTTCCTCTTAGCAGGAAAATGATGATCCCCTTACCTCAGACGCTAGCAAAGGTAGCTTCCACCCCCAGGAGATTCGTGTTTGAGCAAGCGAAGATAGATGCCCTGGAAACCGAAGTCATGAAGGGTTCATCAGAGAGTCTGACAGATGACTGTCAAGACGTACTCGCTGCCTTCATATCCAAGTGCATCTGCGCCAGCTTCAGAAGCTCAGGGTCTCGCAAGAGGCGCGGGGCAAACTACAATACGGACTTGAGGACATGTATAAGGCCGCCCTTAGCAGAAAACTCGATAGGGAACCTCAACTTGCCTACCATCGTCCCAATCGAAGACAAGGAGATGGATTCGAAGATCATATTGGGGAAGTTCAAAGCCTGCAAGGAAGAAACAGAAGAGAGTTACGGAACCCGGAACATAGGAGATGATTTGTCGATGCATATGTTCAAGAACATGCTGAAGTTAGTACGGAAATTTCTGTTTAGGCCGGTCGAAGGCTTTGGCGTCTTTAGAAGGGCTAAGCTTCCTTATTACGACGTGGATTTCGGATGGGGGAGGCCCGTGTGGTACGTTAATATACCTCCAAAGGATTTCACTTTTCTTCATAGAAGTACGACAGGAGATGGCATAGAAGCATTGATTAGTTTAGATCCTAAGATCATGGAGATCCTAGAACGCAATGAGGAGCTTCTTGCTTTTGCCTCTCCAAATCCGAGCATTGTGCTCAATTGATGATTATCTTAGAATGATAACAAGTTTTACCATATATTCGAGTCGTGCCAAAGAGCATGAACTCCTGCATGACTTGATTAATCTTAGATCAAAATCATATGCTTAGGGCCACGGTGCATATTGGACTCAAGATTGCGAACCATCTCCAGGTGTACGATGTTACTTCTATGAGTTTCTTCTAAAAGCTTTTCCAACCATTGGTGTTATATTTCACGCTTTTCTCACTGAAATGTATGACAAAATCTAATATTCTTCATTTCTGTACGAAATTAACACCTCAATAATGATAGATAAGGGCTTGGCACATCAGGATTTCATTGCAAGGAAAGGAAACAAAATACTCACCGGCGGCGATGGCCTTACATTTGTTCATGGAACGCCTAAGACATTATTTGTTATCGTTACTTGCAACAGGTTACTGCAATCCGAACATAGAGAGGCACCCAAATATTTGTTCGAGCCTTCATCCAAGCAGCCTAGTTTCAACAAAATGATCTATTCAAAACACATGCAAAACATGTCTTTTGATAAAGTTTAAACAAGCCAACAAACTACAGCATCAGCTCAGATGCTCCCATTATTAACGGGATCTGAAAAGAATGAGATGTAAGCGGTATTATCCTCGAAACTGTTTCACAAAACCAGCAAACTAACCTGTAGCAATTGCAATCACACTAAGCAGCATTAAGAAATCACTCACATAACCATTTCCTTGAAATTAAGACCAAGGAAACAGAAGATCATTTGAGATCGCGAAGAGACTACCTCACGGAACAAACCCTATTAAATTTGAGCCATTGCGATTTTCTCCCAAGTGGGTCTTCAGTTTTGTCGATCTCTTCGCTGTTTTCGAGATCAGAGTCGGATTTGGGAGCGATCGGAGACCGAAATCCTGATTGATGATCGAAGACGATACCAAAAGTTCATCTTCTCCGACTTCACGTCTCCACATATGTGAGCTGATTTCCACATGAATCGTGACAGTTTTGTGTTGGTAATTCATGATTATTGCTTTAGGATTTCGTATTGAGATACACAAATTCTAATCCTAATATTGTTATCTCGTTTCTGGCATCATCTCTTTTGATAATGTTGCTTCGGTTTCTGACTGCACAAAGTGCAGTGATTAGAATGTGAAAAACTCGGTGTGTTCTGGTATGAGATCTTGGCTGCTTTGCAACTTTGTTGCGCCATTGACCCATCGGTATCACCCCAAGACGCGAGTCACGCGACTACCATGCTTCTGATGATCACAATTTCGCAAACCCTGTCAAAAGATATAGATTCTCACTTGTCGCTACTGCAATGCACTAGGCATTCTAGCTTACAGTTTACATGATTTGAACAATCTAGGATATATTTGGATTCACTACATAATGTCTCTTTATTGTATCTCAGTTGCTATCCAGTTCTCTGATTGCAGCTAATACAGTTGGATGAACTCCGTGTCACCGACCAATTCTACTGATCAATGATTTGTCCTCTGATGGGATAATCCTTGTTGAGTTTCGGAACAAGTACCAGCGGGGTTTTCTTCCGCATAGCCAGCCCAAACGTCTCGCTCAGATCCAGGGTATCAGCTTCGACTCCTGGTGGTAGCTCCCAGTCGAAATGGTACAGGAGTCGAGCAAGTGCGAACTCAACGGTCGCTAGCGCAAATGAGAATCCGGGGCACCCTCTCCTTCCTCCTCCGACCGGCAAGAATCTGAAGTCCTGACCCTTGAAATCGATATCAGTATTCAGGAACCTCTCGGGCCTAAATTCGAGTGGATCATCCCAGGACTCAGGATCCCTCCCGATCGTATAGGTATTGATCAATATTCGTGTCCTCGCAGGTATATAGTACCCGTCAAGCTTGCAACTCTCCATAGATTCCCGAGGAACGAGTAGAGGCACCGGAGGGTGGATCCGCATCGCTTCCTTGATCGCAGCCTTCATGTAATGGAGCTCTTGGAGGTGGCTCTCCTCCACCCCACCACCACCTTTGCCTCCTCCTCCCTTTGATGCAACTCGTCTCACCTCTTCATTGCAAGTGGGTGGCGTGCCAACTCTGTCATCACCCATTCCAGTGTCGAGGACGTCGTATCTGTCCCTGCAACAAACATATCCTGCCACCAACAACCAAACTTATGTAGCCTCTCTCAAACATACAAGTGATAACATGGTTTGATCAAGACGCATAAATCGCTTATAAGCACTTCTGACAAACACGACAGGCGATTCGAGGAGACAAAAGAATGTATAGCAAGTACCATTACAAGAGCTTTGAGGTTATCATCAGTGATTGGAATTTCCAAGTCCTCTTGCCTCTGCGCCCTCAACAACACATCAACAAAATCCTCCCCTTCATCACCACCATTCTCCTTGTTTTTCATCAGATGTTCTTGAATGATCTCATCACAAACCCTCCTCAGATCACTCAAGTTCCTCTCCAGCCTCTTCCTATACCCAGTCATCACATCAAGCCATCTCCACCTAGGAAAAAAATCCCCCAAACAGAACCCGGCAAACAACTCCTGCGTCTCCGTTAACACGTCCACCAACCCGCGGCCCCCTCCTTCAAACCTCCTCCCAAATGCTGCCCGACATACTACATCGTTCGCCAGTGCAAACAACAGCTCACTCAGATCAACCTGTCAAGGATATTATATCTATGTAAATATCCAAATAATAATGGGCATATTACCTTAAGAATAATACCCAAATCGGCTGTCA